>APFE031239010.1:0-34763 GCA_000404065.3 Pinus taeda
ATACATGGATATATTTCCTTAAGAAGAAATCTGAAGTCTTTGATAGGTTTAAAGAATTTAAGGCTTTGGTGGAAAATCAGACAGAGAAGAAGATAAAGGTGCTGAGGACAGATAATGGTGGGGAATTTTGCAGCAAGGTATTTGAATAATTTTGTAAGAAGTGTGGTATAGCATGACAGAAGACTACTCCATATACACCTTAGCAAAATGGAATCGCAGAAAGAATGAACAAGACATTGATGGAAAGGGAAAGAAGCATGCTCAATGGTGTCGAGTTAGGACAGGAATTCTAGGCAGAGGCGATGGATACTGCATGTTACATGGTCCACATGTCACCTTGATTAGCGTTGGAGGATAAGACTCCACAAGAAGTACAGACTGGTAAGAAACCCTCTCTTTCACATCTGAGGGTATTTGGATGTTATGCATATGTACATGTTCCAAATGAGAAACGAACCAAGTTGGATAGTAAATCTGAAAAGTGCATCTTTATTGGGTATAAGGATAGTTTAAAGGGTTATAAGCTTTGGAAGCCAGTCACATGGAAGGTTGTGTACAGTCAAGATGTGGTGTTCAAAGAGGTGAGATTTGTTATTAAACATGAAGTCCAACCAAAGGAACCTGTGAAGATAGAGTTTGAACTAAAGGAGGAAGAATGAGAATTTGTAGCAGAGGAGGAATCAGAAGATGAAGAGCCACAAACTTCGGCTATGAGAAGATCAGTTCGAGAAAGAAGACATCCCAAAAGGTCTAGTCCATCTGCTTTCTGTTCAAATTTTTCTTTGTTTGTTATTGATGATGATCTCAAAACTATGAAGGAAGCAGTGGATTCAGAGGATGGAAAACTCTGGAAAGAGGCCATGGTTGATGAAATGGCATCTTTGCACAAAAATGAGGCTTGGGATCTGGTGGAGTTGCTAGTTGGAAGGAAACCCATTGGCAGAAAATGGGTGTTCAAGAAGAAGACAAGTGCAGAAGGGAAGGTGGAGAAATACAAAGCTCGATTGGTAGCAAAAGGTTATTCCGAGTTGCCGGGAATTGATTTTGGTGATATTTTTTCTCCTGTTGCCAAGGCAACTTCTATTAGATTACATTTATCTGTTGCTGCTGGTTTTGATTTTGAGGTAGAATAGATGGATGTGAAGACAACATTTCTTCACGGGGATTTGGAAGAGGAAATCTACATGAAGCAACCTGAAGGCTTTGCGGTGAAGGGTAAGAAAGAACTGGTATGCAAGTTAAAGAAGTCTCTATATGGGTTAAAACAGTCACTAAGGATGTGGTATCAGAAATTTGATACATTTATACGGGAACTTGGCTTCACTAGAATTAAAGCAGATCACTGTGTATTTTAAATTAATTGGTGCCTGTGTTATTTATCTGGTCTTGTATGTGGATGATATGTTGCTAGTTGGAAATGATAAAGAAATTATCCAGGATTTGAAGACCCAATTGTCCTCTAGATTCGACATGAAAGATCTCAGTGCTGTAAACTATATTTTGGGCATGGAAATTAAAAGATATTAGGAAAAAAGGAAGCTCTCGTTAAACCAGAGGAAGTATGTTGAGACAATACTGCAAAGGTTTAATATGCAAGATAGTAAACCGGTGAAGGTTCCTGTTCCTGTAGGTGTGAGGTTATCTGCTAAACAGTGTCCCAAGGCACAAGGAGAAGAAGAGGACATGTCCCATGTTCCATATGCAAGTGTAGTCGGTAGCTTGATGTATGCAATGGTCTGTACTAGACAAGACATTGCATATGCAATGGGAGTGTTGAGCAAGTTTATGTCAAAACTAGGGAAGGAGAACTAGACAACAGTGAAGTGGGTTTTCAAGTATTTGCGTGGCACTGGTGATTATGTTTTGTGCTACCAAGGAAGACCAAGATTGGACAGAGTGTTTGATATTCGTGGCTTTGTTGATGCAGACTAGGTTGGAGATTTGGATCAGAGAAGATCTACAAGTGGGTATGTGTTTAACCTATTTGGAGGTGTAGTGAGTTGGATGAGTAAGAAACAATATGTAGCGGCACTATCAACTACAGAGGCAGAATACATGGCAGCCACTCATGCAAGCAAGAAAGCAGTTTGGTTGTAGAGATTGTGTTCAAGTATGGGGTTAGTATAGGGAGCTATAAGGATAGACTGTCACAGCCAAAGTGAAATTTTCTTGGAAAATAACCCTGCTTATCATTCAAAGGCAAAGCACATTTATATTCAGTATCACTTTGTGAGGGATATGATAGAAGACAAAAAGGTGTTGTTGGTAAAGGTGGACACTTTAAAGAATATTGCAGATGCATTGACAAAATCTGTGAGCTCTGAGTAGTTCTTTTGGTGTAGAGAAACAATGGGCATTCCAGGGCTGGAAAAATGACTAAGCTCTCTTGTGGAAAGAAAACAACAAGTGGGAGATTGTTGGGTTGTGTTATATTCTTTCCACGACTAACCTGCGTAGTGAACCAGGGGGTTAGAGGGGGGTGGAGCCCCCCCTTCGTTGTGTCGATTGTGTGGCGAGGGTTTCATAGGGGGGCCGGAGGCCCCCCTGTCTAGGGGCTTTGAGGGGGCGAGTAGCTCCCCTCTATGGGGTCTGGGGCAATGCCCCATGATTTTCTTTTTTTTTTTGGACCCTATATTAGGTTGGGAAAACCTACCTATGGTTTTCAGTCCATGGTTTTGGATGCGATGGTTTTCGGTCCACGGTATTGGATGCTTCGGCATGTATAAATATGTATTGTAACATTGAAAGGAACATAATGAAAAATCAAGCTGGTAGTCCTGGTTTTGGGGTCCAGTGGGAAATCTCTGTGTATATGTGTTTTATGTGTTATGCCATCACATTGTTTATTTTTCTATGATTTAGAATTCGTATGCAGGTAATTTTTGTACGGGGTTACAACCTACAAAATATGCATTCATGACATGTAGATTACATGTTCTCAATGTGTTTGACGAAATGAATTTCATGGTTGGGCTTGGTTAGGTCAAGTTATTGAACAAATTTTGTGTTAGAGGCTTTATGATTATGTCATTTATTGTTTTGGAAAGTTTCATAAAATTCTGGGCTATGATCTAGAGACTAGCGCTGAAAAGGTGGCACAAATTTTGTAGTTGCAGGCTCAAAACTGGGAATTTGGGACTACAGTCACTGGCTTGTAGGCTTATTCATGCGATTGGAGGCCTAAAGTGGCATGGATGCAAACTTATGCATGTAACTGACAACCTAGGTTAGTGAAAAAATAATCTAACTTAGGTTTTGGGCGCCTGAATGGGTGGTTTAATTCTTAGGGTCCTATAGCTCTTGAGGAAGGTCATTAAAGTTTTAGTTTGTTGAATCCACTTCCTTATTTAAACTTAGGAGGTTTAGTCATGTATTATTATTCCTCAACTCATGTTTACCCTGAAAAGGGGTTAAAAGTGGGTAAATGTGGGAGCGGTGGTTATAAAACCTCTGACATATCATGTGTGTTCATGGAATATAAATAATACCCTTAATTTGACTACATACTATAAAATACCTCTAAAAGTCACATTTTTTAACCCCTACTAATATAAACCCAATACACGTTCGTAATTTAAAAAACCCCTACTTTCACTAGATATTGTACATATTCATTTTTGCATTAATATTTTATATACCCCTTTATATTTTTTCATTAACTTTGAGCTCCTTTTTCTATACTTTCCATTATAGAAACCATTTACCCCCCTTTATATGCTCAATATATTATGTCATTTTTTCCTCAATATATATTCCCAAATATGAATGTACGTGGTATGGTATTTCTCCCCTAGCGAAGGCCCCGTGACTAGTGGTCTGAGCCATGGTTTGAGAGAATGAAAGGCTCCATAAATATTTCCCAAGACATTACAGATTATGCGACCATAAATTGGTCCAATTTTGAGGACACTCGCTACTCTCCTACCCTAGAGTTATTCAAAGTGAAATTTTCATTGATGGTGTCAAGATCGACCAAATGGGGGTTCGATATTATTTCATAAAATAGAGTAGAGTTTGCATCATTACTTCTAACTCCTCCTGGTTTCTCATCGAGTGACTTGATAAGATTGAAATACCCACCAAGAATCCAAGGCATAGGGGAAATGAGATGACTCTTTCTAGTGATTGAATGAAGGAAGGTAGACTTATCTTTTGAGGAGGATGGGCCATAAACATTGGAGATAAAACATGTTTAAGCATATCCAATTAGCTTGAATTGGATTTTTAGAAATGAAAGGTAGTAAACATGTTTAGGACTTGACTTTCTTGGGCATTCTATATGATAACCAAGCCACCAGAGTACCCTTGGGAATTTGTGGTTGTTACATGAAATTCATTACCCATTTATTGACCATTCTAGAGAGGGATTTGATTGACGATTTGGTCTATTGTATCATCATCAATTTAGGATGTTCAAATTTCAATTTTTCTTTGAGAAGCCTCTGTTTACCTTTATAGTTTAGGCCTCAGATATTCCACGTGATCATCTTAATTTTGGGGGTAAGTTGGAGTTAGGGAATACATCTATTTTTGCTTTAGTGTGCCCTAAATTTACCAACATACCCCATAGTTCATTCAAATGATGTAGATCTGTTCTCAACCTTCATTTCTTATCCTCTATGTGTGTATTTATTCTTTGTCAGAGGTTGAGATTGGACATTGATCATGCCAGAGTCGGAATGAAAAAAACCTGTTTTGACACCCACCTAACATAATTTAAAGCACACCCAACCTAGAAATTTAACCTAGTGTCAAGGGAGGGAGAAGTGGTCGTTCCCTTTCCATATTTTTTCCAAATTTGGAATTTCGAGGGAGTTAAGCTCCATTTCATCAATGAGGCCATGAGATATTTCATGGATATATGACATAGAGAATTGGACTTTTGCGCAATATGGAAGAGGAAGTGGGGGTTGAATAGTGGAGGGATGATGGGTCATGGAGGCATGCATGGGAAGGGTTAAATCCTTCATCTCCACCTTTAATGGTTGTTTGATAGGATGTGGGTTAATGACATCTAAGGATGAGGTGGGTTTAAAGGGGTTTTGATATGAGGGCCCCTCTTTGGAAAAAAACATTATGGGTTACAAGGTCGAGGGATTAGTGCTAGTGTACTTGCCCCCGACATTGATATAAATTGAGAGATGAGAAAAGAGAGAAATTCCAAAACACAATACAAATCACACTATGATATTATTGACCAAAACAATTACATATATATAGGACATAAGACACTCACTTTGACACATCTAGATCATGACTCCAACTCATCACGTAGGAATTACCAGCTTCTAGACTGATACCTAGGGACTTACAATGACAACTACGCATGACATGGAAATATTAATTCCAACACACTCCCTTAATGGTTACAGATATTACAACAAGAATATGATATATAGTTGACTAGTATTCATCAACACTCACATCCCCTCTGGAATCTCGCAAACATCGCTCTTTCTTCACCACCACATCTTCGAGGAGTCACTTGACCTCCATTTAAAACATAATTTCCTTTTACCATCATTGATGAACTTTATATGATTGACGCTTCTTGACTACCCTAAAGCATAGCCTAGATACTAAATATCTTTATGGGCATGCTTGCATCCTAGTACTATGCATCGAAATACATACTTCTAGTTATATAGGTAAGATGTCTATGTAATGAGTTTATCTAGCAATCCATCATACAACTGATATTTTTGACATACATATGAATAAAAACTGTAGCTAATGTTCTCAAAGCACCGAAGAACAATAAGACACATTAGCATATAACAAACTCAACATAACCAAGTCAATGATGTGTTCTCTTGGCACTGAAGAATGTTGAGAACCATAAACTTGAAGAATGTTTTTCTATTTATTAATTGGTCTTTCAATTTAAAACAATATAACATAGAAACAAACTAAACAAATCCAAACTCCAAACATAAACACAACAAACAATATCCTGTTGACTCTAACAGGCCTAGCTACCCACTAATGCACCCACTAAACAATTAACACATCATACATCAAAAATTAAAATATCATGACTAGATTCCAATTGCTGCGAGAATAGAATTCATGCGGTTAAGACAACATCGAATTTCAATTTTGCCACCCCACAGGTCAATGCCTCATTTATGCTGCCTCAACATAACACAAAATGTTTGCACACAACTCCATGTAGTAATTTTGAAGTCTGGAATTTGATTTCTCTGCACGTTAAATAACAGGTGCATCGTGTAGTAGGGATTTCCTCTAACGCTTGCTAATTCAATCCATTGGATTAATCTGCGCTCATGTTTCCACTTTAAAGGGAAGCTAAAAACCTTGCAATCAACTAAAAAATGGCCCTTTAATTCTACATCGACGTGTCGACTCGAATTTGTCCTGAATTATCCATAAATAAATGCAATCCATGTGCTATAGTTGAAGCAAATACATGGATGAACCATTACTAAAATATGTAAGACAAGATGCTCTTTAGAGGACTCAGAAACATTGCTGAAATGTTGGTCGTTCTAAATAATGTTGTGCCAATATGTGGTGTCATTACTCCACATCAACATGAACTGGACGACTTTGTTTGGTTCCAACTGTAGGATGAAGGGTCAAGGACTCGGGTCCCAAGGGTTCCTCTACACCAACAGCCTCTGGCTTTTAGTAACCTTCATGCCACACAATTATAACATGTTCATGAGTCTGGTATGACTTTTGAATGCTACCATTGATTAATGCAGGAGTGATTGTCACTATTGAAATGCAAGATCTATGATATGTTCCTATGCTCTGGATCTAAGGCATTAGAAATGTCATGGGAATCTACATTAAAACCTCCACTAGCAGCGGGAGCATTCTTTTTGGGAACACTGAAGGATTTGAGATCGAGGGAGTTGCTTTGATTCTCCCCTCATTAATTGGGTGCACTTTCTTCATGGGATGGTACACAAGTAGAGGAAACACAACCAACAAAATTAGTATGAGACACAACATTGCATAATGAGTCATGATCTGATCGGTGGCTCATTGTTTGTTGCATAGAGATAGAAAAACAACCACACATCTATATAACCCAACACAAATTTACTGCTACTTTACTAAGCCTTAAAGCCAACCAAACTAAAACACAGTGAATAGATCTACATATTAAAATTGACTCACGCAAACCCTTGACACAACACACTCTCTTACTCTATCTATTTACATAGAAATAATCTTAAGGCTCTCTCACATTTTTCCAGCCCTCCCTTGAGGAAGTCAAGCCAACACCTGCTTTGGTACCATGATAGAAATTGAGAGATGAACAAAGAGATAAATTGCACAACACAACACAACACAAATCATACTATGATATTATTCATCACAAGAACTACATATATATAGAACATAACACACTAACATCAACACATCTAGATCATGACTCCAACTCATCACATAGAAATCATCAACTTCTAGACTTATCCTATGGACTCACAATGACAACTACACATGGCATTGACGAATTACTTCCAACAGACTTTGATGAAATCATTGACATCTTTTCTAGGAGGAAAAATAGAGGTTGAAATTGTAGCAAGTAAAGGAAATTCCAATATAGATGAACCTATTCATGGAAATGTTTGCATTGGAATGAGATGTGCTCATAGTCAAGAGTTTGCCTCCAGAGCTCATATTGATAATATATCTCGATTAACTATGGACATGACTCTAAAATGTTCATATATACATAAATTCCAGTGTAATAGATATGCCTAGCCTACTTAGTCACCTCGAAGGACTTGATGTAGTGTCCAAGAGCATTCTTGATTCCTGCCAGGGTCTCCTCGTCCCAAAACTTCCATGGAAAGAAGTATATGCAATTCCATATTGGCGTGGTTGTGAAATCCTCCTTGTTTGTACAAAATGTTTTGTCCAAAAATGATGGTAAAGCCCGGTTGAATTACAAAAAAAGTATGGCTCCTTATCGAACACTCCCATTCTATCCTCCATATTGGCAAAGACAATTGTGAAGAAACCCTTCACGACTAGTTCTAGTTTTGTCTGCCCTTTAGATTTCCATCTAAGTTGAATCCATTGGGTGAGGGAAATTTCTGATGGCCATATGTCTAAGAACTTTCCAATTGGGTTAATCATTCATACACTGAATATGGCCTTTGATGTGACTAAAGTGAACTTGAAATTTTGGGTCGGCAACTACCTTTAGTAAGAAACTTCTAGGTTCATGTCTTCCTAGTGGGATATATAGTTGTTGGGTTTTTTCTTATTTCCATCTAGGTTTTGTCCCACATTGGGCTAATTCATGGCAAAAGATTTACCTGAGTTGTTAAGTCTAAAAACAGAATGACTACAGGAAGAAGAACCATTCTCTCCACTCACATATGCCATAGGAAGAGAGATGGATGTATCAGCAATTATTCAATAGCTAGAGTTTGATTGTTGGCCAAATTTTGTAACCTCCAATTTCCAACCTTAATATAGAAATTAAAAATATATGATTTATGAATTATTTATATTTATTTATTTCAAATTTTAAAATTTAGATAACTTAAAAAAATAATTATATAAAAATAGAAATTAATATTGATAATAAATGATATTTCTAATAAAAAATATTATTGGAATTCAAAACCTTGTATTGTTATGTTACTAGATAAGGTTAATATTATATATTTAAAAAAGATTAAATTAAAAAATATTTCTAAAATAATTAAAAAACAATATTTAATTATAAATGTCTTTTGGAATAATCACATCATTGTTTTTGAGTCAACGTTTCAAACCATCTACTATGGTTCATCCTCAAACCATATATTGTGGTTCATCCTCAAAACAAGGATGTGGTTCACCCTTATCCTAAAGATAAACCACAAGGATGTGGTTCACCCTTATCCTAAAAAAAACCACAATAAATGATTCGAAAAAAAAAACCACATAAATGATCCAAAACGTTAACTCAAACACAACAATATGATTATTCTAAAATACATTTATAACAATAGAACTAATAAAAATCTAAAATTATTAATTATTTAATTTCTTAATAATTATATATTAATAAAATCAATAATATTCACTAAAATAATAAATAATATATATGATGAAATCACAAATATTTATATTTATAAATAAATTATATATCAAAAGCAAATATTAAAAAATTATTAAATCGATAATAATTAAAATATACATCAATTTTTATTAAATAAATTAATAATCAAATTATACTTCAACTCACCAACGAAAAACATAAATCAAAATCCATACAAAGAAATCAATCCAATCATCCCACGAGAAAAACATAAATCCAAAAATCCATACAAAGAAACAGCAATCAAGACACGGAGACATCTTCATCCCCTTCTAAACATAAAGGGAGATTGATTTGATGATTTATTATAAAATATAAGAAGATTATATATAGATATATAAAAAAATAAAACTATAAAAACAAATGGCTGGCTTAGAATATAAATATTTAAGTATGAAAATATAATAAAAAAATCTAAAATCTATAAAATTACATATATGTTAACTAATATAAGTTATAATATAATCAAAAAACCTCTATATTTATTATAATATGAAACTAACATAACATACATGATAAAAATCAAACACGTTCCTATATAATGATGTACCATATGGAAAGTGCTTTTGTTGGTCTTTAATTGTTGATTTAGTTAAGCTTAAGATATTTAAAGACGAGTATACTGATTTTATTTTTAACCTAAAATATAATGGTATATAAAACAACAAAAATAGATATAGTTTTGAATTTCAAATGTTTCATTTCAAAAAAAATGTACTGCATTATTGGTAATTTGTAAAATAAAATTATAAATAAAGTAGCATGGTACCATATAAAATAAGATGAATAGTTGTAATGTAGTATAGTTATTAGTCTTTTCATCTATGGCTATTTAATTGACTTTTTTGCATAGTATTTTCTTGCTAATTACATATTTGTTTTCTACTAATAAAATAAAATAAATAGCTTCATACAATGAGCTATGTTTGATATAATAGGCTATAAGCTCCACACAATGAGCTATGTTCCGCAGAATAGTTTAAGTTTTTCTCTTTCGCACAATAGGCTAAGTTTTTCACACAAAAGTTATTAGTTGTTTTCTCAGTAATGATGTATTCTCTTTCCAATAATAAAATAAAACAAAAAAATATTAATAAAACAATATTATAGTTTATTGTTTGGAACTTAGCTCATTGTGTGGAGTTGTGCTATTGAAATGTGTGGGGTCGTGGGCTATAAGTTCCACATTTATCGAATATAGTTTTTTTTAGGAATGACGTATTCATTTTTGAATAATAAAATAAAATAAATAGCTCCACATAGTCCAACTTATGGTTTATTTGAATAGGACATTTAGGGAAGTATGAACATTTTTGTTTAATAGTAATATTTGATTTTCGTTATGTGGAAGTGTAAACATTTTTGTTTAATTGTAATATTTGTGCTTTCATTGTGTGGAAAAGTTGCTTATGTAAAATAATGATCGAAAGAAAAAAAACATTAATGTGAGAGAATTAATAGCTATAATTAAATACACAATAGTCTATTAATAGTCAAGTTAATAATAGTTAAATGTAATAACTGTTGAGTGTGAAGTTTAACTCATTAATTATTAACTATTAATAAAAAAATAGCTATAGTATTATAATAGTTGTTCATTTAAGATACCTATCAAAATAAAGAATTGATGGCAGAGAATTAATACCTATAATCAAATGCACAATACTCTATTAATGGTAAATATACTAATAGTTAAATGTCATAACTATTACATTCAAAGTTTAACTCATCAATTATTTAATATTAATGAAAAAAGTTAATCAATATAGTATTATAGATTAGTAGGTTTCCTTGTAATAGCTATAGTATTATAAAAATGTAATGGTTTCATGAAGCTATTGTTGTTGTTTAATTATTACAGTTATTAATAATTATAACTTATTTTTCTATTACTATTGTGTTGCTATCATTTATAACTTCATAATTAACTTTGGACAACTAATTAATTAATAGCTATTAGCTATTCTTTATGCTTTCATTTATATTTTCATTGTTAATGCTTTGCGTATGGATTTTTTCTTTCATTTTCATTGTGCAAAGGGATTGCTAAAATGATTGAAATCGAAATAACCAATTTTAAAAATCAAATGGTTGAAGGGTGTGCATTGGCATTGAAAATAGTTGTAGATTTAGTAGCGTGCATGTAACACCCTCCTCCTACATTTACCCAAGAAAACTTGTTCAGTGGGGTAAACATGTGATGATGAGTTACTATGATATGATTCAACCTCCTAGATCACCTTAAGGAAGTGGAACCAATGGAACAAAACATTAAAAACCCCCCTCAGAACCTACATAAACTTCAAGAGCCAACCAACCCTCTATGTTTCCAACCCCTAAGAGGATTTTCTTCTTGACTAAACTAGACCCCAAGCCGCTCCCATGATAAGCCTTCCATGCAACTAAGACCCTCTAGTCACTCCCATAACAAGGTGCCCATGTGATTTCATCCTTTTTCAGGCAGTTTCATGCTAACAACCCTGAATTTTGAGTAACTTTTTCAGGGCCAGGACTGAGGCCTCTGCCTAAGACTTCATGAAACTTCTAGAAATGATAAATAACAATATAACAAGGTCTCTAATGCAAAATTTGGACAAGGAATTGACCTGATAAGGCCTTGCCATGACATACATTCTGTTAAACACATCATGAACATGTAATCTATAAGTCATATAGACACATTTGAGCTTAGGGACTTCATACTTATCTTATAATTATCAAGAATGTCTAATTTGCTCTCAAAATAAATGGATTGTTGTCTATTAGGTCATAAATTCATTAATAGTTCATTTAAGAATCAAAACATGATGAGAGCCATAAACAAAATATGTCATAAACCATGCTTATAACCAACATATAACTAACATAATAACAATGCTATAAAAACCATTAAAGCCACATAATAACAAGTAAATTACACATAAAACACAAGATGAAAGAGCCTTGATTAACATATTCAAAATCCAACCAAGCCAGGGACTTCCACGTACCACCCAACCATAGATTTGGCTGAACCAAATGTTTCTTTGTTCTAATCAACTCCGTGCCATATTCCAAGCATGAATGTGGGACTCACAACAAAACCAATCAAGTCTTGCTTAGGCTTTACCATGTATCCCACCAAGGGATTACTAGTCCCAAACAATAAACATACACTACTGGATTTACCGAAATCCTACCATATATGGGTCAAGGGATCACTGGGCCCTAAACAAACATGGATATCTATGGATCTCTCCAACTAAACGTGAGGAATTTGTTCGTCTCCACCCTCTAGGCTTTACCGTGTATTTCACCATTATCGGTTAAGGGAATCCTAGGGCCAACGAGGGCATTCACCACTAGGATTTACTGCATATCTCGTCATTACTAGTCAAGGGAGTCCTAGGCCCGACAAGTGTATTCAAAACTAGGCTTTGTTGTGTATCACGCCATTACTAGTCAAGGGATTCGTAGGCCTTGTGATTTTTCCTTCGCACATTCGACTCAATTTTGAAACCATCTAATAATCATTAGGGGAATTTTGAGGTCTAAAATGGTTCTCCTAAGAAAAATGTACAACCAAATTAAACTTTATAAGAACCAATAGGATTCAAGATGATGATGTCAACCATGGGGGATGATTCACCATTTTTTGAGTAAAAAAGTAGAGATATTAAAAAATAATAAAATAATAAAGCTACTTTTTAAACTATTATTTTCAACTTATCTCCCAAGGTTTTACTCAAACTTCGAGAAGGAGCACTTTTGGATGCAAAATTTCATTCCTCATCTAAGGAGTACCCATGTTGCATACGTTCGATGGACACTACTACACGAAAAATGAGAAATACATGAAAAAACATGATTTCAATCATATTTTTCATGTATTTCTCATTTTTCATGTAGTATGGTCCATCGAAAGTATGCAACATGGGTACTCCTTGGACGAGGAATCAAATTATGCATCAATATGAGTGTTTCTACTTGAAATTTGAGTAAATGCATAGGGAGATAAGTTGAAAATATGAGTTGAAAAATAGTTTTTCTTTTTTCCCTCTAAAATTTGATGATGCAATCTAATCTTACTTTATTATTTCCAGTAATATTTAAAAATTTCCTTAGGAGGCCCATTTTAGACCTCAAAATTCCCCTAATGACATCTCAACCAAGAGAAACCCCATCACACCATGGCTATCTAGAAATGTTAAGGAAATGCTGGAAACCATTGTCACACCTGGAAAAACCCATGCTAATGACTACAAGAGAACCAAATACACACATGCATGTACAACGCATGCCAAAACTAGCAAGGAAATCATATGTGCAAATTAATGCTTGCAAGTAATATAGTTGTAGCTGCTTGATCCCACTCTTCTTTGTTTGATATTTGCTTCCCTTTGCTTTCTTTTTCTTCCTTTGCATCCCTTCCTCCAATTCTAGAGTTCTCCAAGAATACTCTAATTGAATGAGAGTATGAGAGAGAGCTCCAAAACTGAATTGAAAAAAGGTTGCGAACTAATCCTCAAAAGCCCTTTTATTAATGATGCCTCTATTTTATTCGTTTTCCATTATTTTCCCTTCATTTTCCTGCTCACATGCAACGTGTGACCTTTCATCTTCCTTTTCTCCTATTTCCTTTATTTTAATAAATAAAATGACAATTAATACCTCTTGTCTCTCTAAAGCCTTTGTCAATTTACTTAGCCATAATAAACCAAATGAACATCCACACTAGAATGTTTTTCCCAAAATTGAACTTGGAATACGTGTCCCATGACCTTGGTCTTATTTTTCCTTTATTAACTTTATTACATGGATTTTTAACTCAAGGTTGTTGCAGTGGAGAGCACTACTTGTGTAAAACTTTATGCACATAGAAAACTCTCACAAGCAATAATTTGTCGCCACTTTATCAAACCAGAAAACATTAATGTGAGAGCATTAATAGCTATAATTAAATGCACAATAGTTTACTAATATTCAAGTTAATAATAGTTAAATGGAATAACTATTGCAATGATGACTTAAAATCATTAATTATTAACTACTATTAATGAAAGTGTGAAAATTTTTGTTTAATAGTAATATTTATGTTTTCGTTATGTGAAAAAGTTGTCCGTGTAAAATAATTATCAAAATTAGAAAACATTATTGCGAGAGAATTAATAGCTATAATTAAATTCATAATAGTCTATTAATAGTCAAGTTAATAATATCAGATGTAATAACTACTATGTGAAGTTTAACTCATTAATTAAAAAAAACTAATAGCTATGGTATTATAGATATTGTCTATGTAAAATAATAATCAAAAGAAAGCATTAATGACAAATAATTATAGCTATAATTAAATGAAATATAGTCTATTAATAGTCAAGTTAATAATAGTTAAATGTAATAGCTATTGTAGTGTAGAGTTTAGCTCATTAATTATTAACTATTAATAGAAGTGCGAATATTTTCGTTTAATAGTAATATTTGTGTTTTCTTGTGCAAAGAAGTTGTCCATGTAAAATAATTATCAAAAGAAGAAAGAATTAATGCTAGAGAATTAATAGCTATAATTAAATGTACACTAGTCTATTAATAGTCAAGTTAAGAGTAATAAATGTAATAGCTATTGCATGATGGATTTTAACTCATTAATTATTATCTATTAATAAAAAAAAGTCAATAGCTATAGTATTATAAAAGCTATCCATGTAAAATAATTATCAAAATAAAACATTACTGACAGATAATTAATAGCTATAATTAGATGCACAATATTCTTGTAATAATTTAATAATAGTTAAATGTAATAGCTATTGCATTAAGGAGTTTAACTCATTAATTATTAACTATTAATGAACATAGTTAATCACCATAGTATTATAGGTTAATATGTTTTCTTGTAATGGATATAGTATTTTAAAAATGTAATAGTTTCAAGAAATTATTATTGTTGTTTAATTATTATAGTTATTAATAGTTTATAATTTAGCAAATATTTATTCTTTCATTTATATTTTTATCGTTAATTCTTTATGCAAAGAATTTTTCTTACATTTTCATTGTGCACGGTTGAAATTGAAATAACAAATTTAAAAAGTCAAACACGTCAAGCATATGCATATCTCTACACAGTGAAAGCTTTCCGCACAAAGCTCTCCACACAATGAAATATTTTTGCACGCTCTCCACACAAGCTTCAACAATAGTTTAATTGGCATAAAATCTTCTATGGGATTTTCAGTGGGTATGCATGGAGAATTTTAAGGGCTAATATTCATAAGTGGACTAATTTTCCACAATTTTTCCAAAAAACAAATATATTCAATTTCTATTTTTTCCAGAAATGATTCGCCCAAATTTTACAAATTGCTAAAATTATATAGAGTCAACTTATAAAATCATTAGAAATTTTCATATTTTTATAAAGATATTAACACATATTTTATAGATTGCATATTAGACACCAATGAGATTCAACATGTTATAATAACTTTTCATCCTTAAAAATTTCCTTGGAATGCTTTTAGCAATTGCAATAGTCTTAGATATATTTTTCACAGTAGTAGCGTAGAGAAGTTTGTGCAGTGAAATGTGTTTTCTCATCATTCCCACACAATCATTCACTCATGTTGTGAAATTAGGTCTTTAATAATTTTAATATATAGTTTAAAGTGGGATTGAGTAGTTTTTTTTTTTTTTTTTAATAATTTGAATGTGCAGTTTTATTTATGTTTTCAAAATTAAAAAATAATTACAATTGTTATAATTTGAATATATTATTTAAAATTGGATTGAGTTACAATTAAATTTTTAATAACTTGAATATATAATTTTATTTATCCTTTTCGAAATTAAAATTAAATATGTTTTTAATACTTACATATATAGTTTTATTTGTTGTTTTTGATTAAATTAAACATATAATAAAGGATTTAATAATTTCAATAAATATTTTAAAGTTGTTACAATTATGTTTTTAATAATTTGAATATATAGTTTTATTTATGTTTCGAAATTAAAAATAATTACGTTTTTAATCATTTGAATATATAGTTTTATTCATGTTTTTGAAATTAAAAAACATCATAAATGAATGATCTCTCACGTCAAGCATAGGAATAATAAATCATACGATATCATTTGCAGTAATAGTGTGGAGAAGTTGATTGTGCAGAGAAGTGTGTTTTCTCTTCACTCTTGCACAACCATTCACTCGTGCAATTAAATTTTTAATAATTTGAATGTATAGTTTAACGTTGGGTTGACTTACAATTACATTTTTAATAGTTTGAATATATATTTTTTAATTATATTATTTAGGAAGTTAGTGTCTGAAATCTTTGTGGTCCAATTTAATAGCTTTTTTGAGACTTTTAATTGTTAATATGTCTTTTCACAAACTTGGGAGTTCAGAGAATGGTAATTGGTAGGGATACAAAAGCTATCTGAAACTAGTTTGTGTGGAGAATTGTAATGTGCGAGAAGCTAATATGCAGATACTTGATCTTCAACAGTGTACTAATCTTCCCCCTTGTACTTCCCTGCTCTTTTCGACTATGACATTAACATTTATCTAGCCCTAAGGGCCACAGTTTATTCTCTGAGGACCTCAGATTGAGGATCTAGAAACATGTCTCTATTATTAGTGGTTGTGATGTTTATGTATGCTCTCCATTGATATTATGACAAAGATAGCATTAATGGTTATGTATGTTATCTATTGGTACTATAATGATTGTAGAATTAATGGTTATGCATATTCTCTATTGGTATTATTATGATTGTAGCATTAATGGTTATGCATGTTCTCTATTAATACTATGATGATTGTAGCATAAATGGTTATGTTTGGTCTCTATTGAATTTTTTATGATGATAGTAGTAAAGGATATCTATGCTCTCTATTAATATCATGATGATGATATCTTTGATGGATATGTATGTTTCCTATTGATGTTATGATGTTGATAGCTTTGATGGATATGTATGTTTCTATTGATGTTATCATGATGATAGCCATGATGGATGTGTCCCCTATGTTACCTACTTGGATTAGTTCTGGTTTACAATGAACAATGATGCAAATGACTAGGTGATGTTAATGATTATATTATGACAATGACTAACACTGAGAAACCTTATTACTGATGATTATTGAGTATGGCAGGAAACCACCAGAGGCAGTCACATATAATGAGTTGACGAAACCTAGTTTGATGAAAATTTATATTATTTTATCTTTTAAATTTTAAGTCAAATTTGAATCTAGCTATATATGTTTATCTATATTCTGATGATATATTAGTCATTGCAGGCACATATTAGCTACTTGGCCGAATGACTCACATATGGGTGATGGGGTTGTACAATTAGATGGAACTACATGGGAGGGGTGCGGCAGTGTCCCTGATCTCACCCAATAGCACTCTTGCCATGACTTGGGTTAGAAAGGTTGAAACACCTTCACCTTGAAGATCATGATGTCATAAGAGAAGGTCCCAAAGTTGGGTCACTCATGAGGATTTTACCAGGGGGTGCGCATCAAGGCAGATTCCTTGATCCCAACACCATTAGTCTCAATATAGCAGGCAACATAAGAGATAATAATGGTTTCTATCATTGCACCTATAATTTCCTTTCGTAGCCGCTAAATTCTTGAAGATAAAGTGGCGTGGCACCCTAAGAACTTCAAGGGAATTTCTTGAAGGGAACTACCAACTTGGCACCCTTGGCATAACAAATAAACTATTAGGTGTGCCATGCTTGGAACTTCAAGGGAAGTTCTTGAAGGGAATGACCAAACTTGGCACCCTTGGAATCATTAAAAATAAATAAATTAATAAATATAATCAAGATATGAAAACCAGGTAAATTCACATCAAGGGTAAAATATCTTAGAAATCGAGGTAATTAAATCAAGAATAAAACTTGGGTTAAGATGATCATAGGAAGAAATAAAATATTTTACCTTAAAAACTCTACCCTCCCCATGTTGGAAAATATTAGGTAGATAATGTAATTTAATTAGATAAAAAGGGGAAAGATGGACATAAATGTAAGGATAAAATGAATCCTAAAATAGTTAAACCTAATTAAGAGAAGAGGATGGTGAATTGAAATAAGATTAATAAATTACATTTTAGAGAAATTTAGAGAACCTCCATGTGGCAAAAACCAACATAAGAATATCCATCTAACAGATAAATTGAGTTAAACTATGGAGTAGATAGGGGATAAAATCTTGACTTATCAATTGACTTTATTAATGAACAAAAATTAACGAGTAAAAATGGGGATCAAGAGACAAATATGAGAAGAAATAGGAATCTTGTTGAGGTGAGGAAAAATAATATTTTTAAATTAAAATTTAAGTAAATAATTTTGGAGATCCTTGATGAGAAAGTGAAACATGGGTGGGTGAATAATCAAACTATTGGTTTATCAAAAATAATTAATTATGCATGAAAGGCCAAGTGTCACCTATGAGGACTCTACCACCTAATACATTCCTTCATTATACAACCCCATTACAACTCGGGTGTCTGTGGGGAAGGAGAGTACCAAGTAGTAGGATGGGAGGTCAATTGGTGGGTCATTGCATTCAAATTAAGCACGTCGACATTCACACTTGGAGGCAATCAATAACAAAGGAGGGAAAATAAAAACAAGTGAAGTTGAAATCTCATCTTCTGGTGAACGGTACTGTTATGAAACCAGCTCAAGAAAAGATAGAAAAGATATATCAACGCCTTAGAATTTAGCCTCTTCGTGGGGGCAACCTCCTTTACCTTACATAAATGAACAATTCTTCGATGATTGAAATGAAAAGACCTCCTTTCTATATATAGGAATCTAAGGGGTCATTATATGATCAGAGCCTACATAACAATAATAATGTAAGGGCACAATAATAACAATAGTGGGCTTCTATGGGGCATAATAGTAACAATATGGGCACTAACATGGGTACATCAATATAATAAGGGGTTGTACTAATAATAATAAGGGGTTACATTAGTAGTATAGGGGCCTAACATGCCCCTCTCCTTCAAAAAGTGTTGTCCTCAATGCTTGAGTAGTTCTTGATGCTTTTGTATAAACTTCTTGTCCTCCGATGTGGAATCTTAAGTGGGTAAGTTCTTCCACTTTATGACATACTCTGAAAGTGATTGATCTAGTAGCTGTCAGGTTCTTGTTTCTGTGACTCCTCCAAGTTCCAATATGATTTTTCCTTCCTCTTCAATTTCTGGCAATATTGTTTGAATTGGGATCTTTTGCAACTTGTGAATAAGTGGCCATACTTATTCATCCTTCTTCGATACATCCCTTTCTTCGTTTATCCAATCTGGTTGGATAATAGAAATAGAATAAAACAATGCTTCGACATCATCATCCTTTCTTGAGAGTGCATCTGCAATAATTTTTTTCTTCCATTTTCTATAGATGATGTCAAATTCATAACCAAACATATTTGTGACACATTTTTTCTGTTCTTCTAAAGATAATAGTTTTTCTAAAAACTATTTAGGACTATCATGATCCATTTTTACCTTGAAGTGTCTTCCCATTCGGTAAGGTGGCCATTTTTTAAGTGCATGTAGTATTGCCAACATTTCCTTCTCATAAATAGCTTGCTTGAGATGTAGCAGTAAAAATACCCAATCACCTACATCAAAACATTTTTCACTATGATGTTGATCTACATGTTGTTTCATTCAATTTTGCACCAAAGTTGCATTATCCTTTAAAAGTTGGAGAACTTCTTGTTGATGCACGATGTGATATTTCACCACTTGAACCTTTTTCTTCTTGATATGTCCTTCTATCTTTAGAGTTTGAGGAGTGATAATTTCTTCCAATCCTTTACAAGATATGGTCGGATTCATTTCTTGACGCTTGATGTGCTCTTTCACTTCTTGAACATTTTTCTTCTTGATATGTCCTTCTATCTCGATAGTTTGAGGAGTGGTTATTCTTGCCAATGCTTTACAAGATATGGTCCGATTCATTTCTTCTATCTCTGGGGTTGGGTCCTGGTGTATATCGTCTTCTTTTGATGTTTCTTGATCCTTTTCTTCCTCCTCTTCATACTCTATGTAAAATAATTTCTTCTCAACACACTTATGACCTTTAGCATTTGCTATCACAATTGTAACAAAGCCCTTTTTCTCTTTTTTCTTCCAATTGTTGTGGTGTAACCCTTGTAGGTTGTGGAAGGCTAGGAGAAACAACACTTCCATCTTCATAGTTGTGAGGGGTAGAATTCATTATTGCCATAATTTTACTTTATAGTATTTCACAAAGCCCTTTTACTCTTTCCAATTGTTGTGGTGTTGCTCTAAAGAAGGTGTTTCTCTTTGTATCCTCATAATGTGCTATCATTTCCTTTGTGAGAATTGACCACGTAACAAGTCGTTTATGAGAACAAAGCCCTTTATACCATAAAAATTAATCTGGTTCTAAATATGAAGATGCAATACATACCTTTTGTAACAATGGTACACCATGTAGATGAAAATATTGCTCCATATGAAGTATCCAATTTACCGGATCCTTCCCATCAAACTTCCTCATCTTGAGTTTTCTTGATTTTAGGAGCTCTATCTTGAAACGCGTGTAACTCTGTAATTTCAGATCGTTAAGTTATAAAATTGTGACTTTCAGTAGCTGTCTATGTCCTCTTTCAAATATCAGTAGTCTGACCCCAATTGGATTCTCCAATGAAGAGTTATGCCAAATCTCCCACAGTGACCTGATCATAGAACTTTCCAGAAGAGTGAATTTGTATGAGGTGTCACATGTCACTATTTGGACCTTTGGCTCTGAAAAATATATAGACTAAACTATAGTTCGTCCTGTTTCTGTACCTTCTTGCAAACTTTGAATCTGATGCTCAGAGATAAAACTATGATGATTTTCCCCAGGTCACCTGTTTGGAATGTAATTCAGGAGTCTGTAAAAAGACCAACTTCCTCAGATCATATCTCCAAAAATATAGCACAAAAAGTTCTAAAATTTGGACCTGAGATTTAGCGCAATGTATTCTCAAATGGGTTTTTTTTCTCAACATTTGAAACATCGGAGAAAAAAATTATAGCGAAAATGCCACGATGACCTATTTGGAGCAGTGAAACCCTAGAATCCAAAGCTTTGGTACCAAATGTTATGAAACCAGCTCAAGAAAAGATAGATCAACGCCTTAGAATTCAGCCTCTTCGAGGGGACAACCTCCTTTATCTTACATAAATGAACAATTCTTCGATGATTGAAATGAAAAGACCTCCTTTCTATATATAGGAGTCTAAGGGGTCATTATATTATCAGAGCCTACATAACAATAATAATGTAAGGGCACAATAATAACAATAGTGGGCTTCTATGGGGCACAATAGTAACAATATGGGCACTACATGGGTACATGAATATAATAAGGGGGTTGTAATAATAATAATAAGGGGTTACACTAGTAGTATAGGGGCCTAATCTTGTTGAGGGGAGGAAAAATATTATTTTTAAATTAAAATTTAAGTATATAATTTTGGAGATCCTTGATGAGTGAGTGACACATGGGTGGGTGAATAATCAAACTATTGGTTTATCAAAAATAATTAATTATGCATGAAAGGCCAAGTGTCACCTATGAGGACTCTACCACCTAACACATTCCTTCATTGTACAACCCCATTACAACTCGGGTGTCTGCGGGGAAGGAGAGTACCAAGTAGTAGGATGGGAGGTCAATTGGTGGGTCATTGCATTCAAATTAAGCATGTCGACATTCACACTTAGAGGCAATCAATAACAAAGGAGGGAAAATAACAAGAAGTTAAGTTGAAATCTCATCTTTTGGTGAAAGGTACCTATGTTGTTATAATATTCTTGTGTATGACTTAATTTTGGTTTTAGTTAATAACATTTAAATTAGATTATACGTTCAATGAAGTGAAATATATGAAAGCTTCATATAATGCTTAATAATTTTTGAGTTCCCAATGCTATTTTCTTATGGTTGTACTTTTAGCATTAAAAAAAATAAATTGAATAGGGTTGGTTCCTACACCCATCCTTCGCCCGCCCATGTAAGGGAAGTACAAAATTGGGAAGAGTAGTATCAGTGTCAGTAACAATAGGGTCAGCCATAACAATGTCAGTGTTAAAGCACTCATCCACAAGCTAGTCACTCAGAAAAATAGTTTTTTACTTTTTTTTTTTTATTTATATTTATTTTAAATTTTAAAATGAATTATGAGGGACTGATAAATATTTAAAATTAAAATCTCTCCATTAGGGGAATTATGTCCCATAAAAACTTGCTGAGCCAATAAAAAATTATAAATAAGATTTCCAGAAAATTACAAAATTATTTTTGAATCTACAAGAAAAACAAATATTGAGAATTTTCACGAAACTTTGGTTAAATGTGAAAAAAAATAGCAAGTTATGTAACTAATAATGTAACACAACATGTAACTAAAATTGTAAACAAAGAAACATACAATATTAAGGAAACACGTCATGTTGCATTATCAAATATACTGGGCCAAGAGTACAGAGCACCAACGAATAAGTTCTCAAGAGTGTTGGCATGTAAGTTGGAGTTTTATATGGAATAATCTTTTAGCTTAATCAAATATTTACACGGGAATCTAAAATCTTAATCTTCCCATCAAATACTTAAGCTTGAATCTCATATCCTGACATCTCAAACAAAAATCTTAATCTTTTAATAAAATATTTACACATAAAACTAAAACCACAACCATTTTAGTGATAATGTGCTTGTTAAGTTTCAAAATGGCTTATCTTATGCCAAATTTTATTCTTTGAAACAATTATGTGCACTTGAATATCATTGATTGCTAGTCTTAATGCAAAACTAATAATGTTGACTTTGAAGGCGGGGACTTATATAAGGATTAAGACTGTCTCTTTAGATATTTTTATAACAAAATTTTCATAGATAAATTTAAATGTAATCTAAACTTAGATAATTCTTTCCTCTAATTTAGAATTAAATTCTCCCTAAACAACATTATTGAATAAAAACACAAAATATACATGTAGAATATAGATACTTTTTGTATGATGACTAAAGAGTTCTTCATTTTCACATTAATAATCTCATATGAAGGCTGAAACGATTTTTGATGAGGATTTTTGGATGGTGGAGTGTTGGATGATAATGTAAAATTATGTAAAACAAACATTATTATCCAAGTAATTTGACATGTTCTGGGGAGAGTACTACTGTTAAATGATTTTTGATAAAATAACACAATTACATTAATAAATGTGGCTGATAAATGTTAATAGGCCTATATAAACCACATTTATTATGTCACTGCTTATGTAGTGACATCTATGATTCGTTTGAAGCTATTAGTTTGGCCGTAATAGCTCAAATTTTCAAATCTCCAGAATTTGAGGGTCGACATCAACTTGCCATGCACGATAGATTGGATTTGATAGTGTAGGTATAGGGAATGGCGATCCTTCATACAGCTTGGAGTTAACTTGGGCTTCTTTTAGCTCTCGTGGTGTTAATTTCATTTTAAGAGTGTTGGTGGAGAATTTATTATTATGGTTGATGGATAATCAAGAAGCATATTTAGATATTTTTGTTGTTCAAAGTGGCTGTATTAGTCTTTTATTCATGTTGTGGTGCTCATTGAGGCTGAATTTGTTGTTTCTTGCTTTACTTCTCATGGTCAGGTTTTCCTTGTTACCATGGGAGTTTTTTTTCTTTTACTTTGGTGGGTGCGATCAATAAGATTTTTGTGTGGAATGCTGAAGTTGTTTAACTATGTGGAAGGACACTGGTTTTCCAACTTCATCGAAAGAAATTTGACAGGTGAATGTGTGGACATAATTTTTTGGTTTAATTGTCGTGGTAAATAATTTGGAATTCTAATGGTTCATTGTTTTGCAGAATTTCCAAGTGAGCCTTTAGAATTTAGAGCATAAGACTTGTTTAGGTAAGCGGATTGATGGATTCTAGCGGCGAAAACCTGGTAAATTTTTTAGTTCTCTCTATCATAAAATTCATTTTTAATGGGTCAAAAGTGTCAAATACATTGTCGGTTCAAGTTTTGATGGTTTAGATGCATTGCTGTGGGAATAAACTAGTATTGAATAATGAATTCTAGGTCATAGATCGACCCATTTTTGCATTTGCGGAAGCCCTGAGGGCAAGGTGTGGAACCCAATTCCATATGTTTTGGTTTCAAATTGTTTGTTGATCATGATTCCATGATTTTCTATAGTGGTTATGGTGAATATTTCCCAAAATTTTTCTCTGACACATGTGAAGTTAGGAGTATAGGGATCTTTGCATTTTCGAAAGGCTCATGAGCAAGGTGGTCGCTTCGAATGCACATCATGTTGTTTTAGATAGCCGAGAGAGGGTGGGGGGTTGAAGTTCTATTGGCATAAACAACTAGCTTGGGAATAAGATAAGTCTAACTTCATTTCAACATGTTGTTTTGTGATGTCAAAAGTTAACATGTTTGCATTTTAACAGACTCGTGTAAGCAAGCTTTTTATATTATTTTTATGTTTCAGACTCATGTATGTGAGTTTTTATAGATGCATCTCTCTCCATTTCAATTTTTCATTTCTTTGGATTCAAAGGAAACTTGTCAGGGAAAATTTTAAGAACCCCCCTAAATTTATAAATATAATAAATGGGTGAATCTCCATGGTATATAGGAAAATTGGAAGGCGATTTTATCAATAATATAATATGTATATATAATTTTTTGGCGAATCTCTCACCAGGAATGGCGAATATTTTACTCAATTATAAAATCTTGTAATATCTTGGCAAGTCTTTCACTAAATAATAAAACTTTGTAAAGTCCTAGTGAATCTTAGCATTGTGAACTCTTAAAGAATTTTTTGAAAAAGTATAAAACCATATATGACAAGAGCCACATGGTGGCAATATCACTGTTTTTTTTCACATTTCCACAACATGAAACTTGTTTATAAAATTATAAAAAATCCAACCAAGTCTCTTATAATATGCAGGTAAGCTTATAATAGAGTCTGATACCTCTACTAATGCTTGTCTTCATTCAAGTGTCATAGCTGCTATACTTAACACTGTGAATCACAAATCTCTCAGAACTCAACTCTATAATGTAATTAAAACCTTTGGAAATTGAATCTGACAACTCTATAAAAAAGATTAGTGAATAGAAGCTTTTGTGAATGAGCCCACTAACTATCACTGCTAAACAATCAATCTAGACTATGAAGTCTTCCATCTTGATCACAATCATGCTCACGATCAAGGGAGTGTGACCACCTGGCCTGACATAATGGCCATCATAGCTTCCAATAATCAACAACCACCTTGCAAGGACATCCTAGCTCATGTCTCATGAATTTTATTCATCAATCTTAACTGATATAAATCTTATAAAGATAATATTAGAATCCTCTCCAGATTCACTGTTAATACAAGGGTAAAGGAAAATTTCTAGCTCAAGGCACTAGCCAATACCAACTTTGGTATTTGTGACCCCTTTGTGGGGATGCACCTACCCTGCCCCATTGTAACATAGTGTTCAAGGATCACAAAACTTTCCAATCTTCCTACTCCATTAGACACACTTTATATGCTATACATAGTGAATGGAAAAGAAGCATTATAAAACACAATTTCATAGAAGGAAGAAAAATCTTAGCCAGTTCAATATCAAAATCTTAACCACTAATTAATAAAGAATAACAAGTAGTGTAATGAATTGTTCGGAGTTATTTATTTACACGTTGTAAAGAATGTAGTGGAATGGAAAATATTACTTAGGCAACCCTTCAATATTTTCTACTAATATGTCTGTGCATGTACATATGAAATTAAGAGCATTGTTGAATACAAAGTTTCCTTTTCTCTTGCCTCCATTTTCACAAATCAATGTGAAATCAGTGTCACTTTGAATCTCCTTTCCTGTGTGGATGTTTTGACAAATCAATGTGAAATCAAAGTCACTTTGAATTTCCTTTCCTGCGAGGGTTCACATCCACAATTGATTAGTAAAAAATAATCTACTATATATTATGTTCAAGAAACTGACTGCAATCTACAGTGGAAGTGAGACCTTAATTCTTACTCTGAATTTGAATATCTCAGGACAACATAAGAGATAAAAATGCATATGGCCTTAGTAGCTAGAAAACAATCACTCTGTCATTACAAGACCACCTAGATTTCAGCACTTAATTTAAATAATGGCACTAGTTGCAGTGCTTATTTGCATTAACACCATGGAAAAGCAACAACAATGTTTCAAAGCACACTTACTGGAAAAGTTGTAACATTCCGATAATATTTAATGATAGCATCTAAACCTTGTAGCTATGGTGGGGAAAATAGGGAACCCAAATCTTGGAAGATATCTCATACCAAATCTGAGAAAAAATAAAAAAGGGAAAAAATCAAAATCTATAAATCAAGCAATGAATTGTTTACAAATCAAATACAATTCCTTTAACTAACAGTTAAATTGTAGTGATATATTTAAATATTTAGTAAGAGGGGAAATTCAAACCATGGAATATTACCTTTGTCATTACTGTCATCCCTTAATGACTAAGATTACAAATCAATACTTATGGAAAGATTGTAAGAAATTCTGTGAAATAGTAAAGCATAACCTCTATTTTCAAGCAACAAAATCAAGACATTGTTACATCTAGAGCCATAATTGATACATAATCAATGAATCAAGTCCTTTTATGGCACAGGCTTGTTTCACAACCTCTATTTTCTCAATAACAAAATCAAGACATTGTATTTGGTTATTGCCAAAAGGAAACAACGTTATAATTTAGAAGAGGATCTTATCAAAAGACATGGATTTATTCAAAGCTACAAAGCCTAATGGGTCACTGAAAAATAAGTTGGAATATGGGATCATGATACTTAAATTGAAAAATATGCTTTCCTTTAAGAAACACTACAGTTATACAATGTTTTTTGAAAGCATTAGAATTTGAAATTGGGCATTTCTATCAAGACAAATTTTCATTAATGGAATGTACTTTCCTACCTGAAACGTTGTAGATATCCAAGAAAAACTTGAAAAGCATAAGAGAACTTAGCATAATGTACTTTCTTTCCTTCCTTAACATTCTTAAAGAGTTGAGGTTCCCCAAGTCATCAAGTAACTTTCGAAGGAAATTACAGTTAGTAATGGTCCAATTCACCACTGAAGATGTGTCACAAATACGAGAGGGCATCTCCTCCAAATCACAAAAGTGCTCCAGGTTAAAATCTAGCATTATTGGAAGCTTAATGCTCGACTGGGTGTTATTGAACCCAGACATGTTTCCAATCTTCACTAAAAGCTTAAAGATAGCTTCTCTAAGTTCTACATGACTTTACTATGCTCTTGAAGTGGGGGCACATGCAGTGTCTCCAAGTGAATAGTCTTAAACTAAGTGAGGATAAAGCCGATAGATCATTCAGTGTGGATCTCTTTAACCCATAATTGAATACTATGTCTCTCTTGAACCCATAATTGAATACTATTACAACTTTCAAAATTTTCATGGAACTCAAAAATGTTGGAAGAAAGTATTTTCTTCCAGAAAAGAGTAAAACTAAAGCCTCTGCTGGAGGACAATTGATGTCACACCACTAATACTTCTCCATGGAATCTGTATAGGTAAACCACAGATACAGAATCCCATTAGAATATTGTGTTTATTGAATACACAAATGAAATCATTGCATTTCTTTAAAATATCTTTTGAAATTAAAATTACCAAAATTACATATCGATAACCTAGTGGGTGTAGGATAAAATTCACCCGTGTCATTCACAGAAAGCATGAGAAAAAACCTAATACTATATATAAACCAAGAAAAATTCAAATTCATCACTTCTAGGGACCTCGTAACCACCCTGCCAATACACAAGTATGTTCTTGTTTGCAGTTGGAAAAATTACACAAATTACAATCTATTTACTCCAGCCTATGTTGGAAAGTTATAGAAGGATGACTAGTGCAATCAATCCATTCCATTTAGCCATGGATTTGTTTCAGTTTAAAACAGAGGTATACAAATATACTTGTCCAACGTCTACTGCTACTAAGAATTAGTTAATGCATAAGAAAGTATGTAAACATACAAATATAAATTCACACTCATGAATATCCCAACTTTCTATCAAGTGCTATGACTAGTGATGGAAATCACAATTATTTTCAAAAGCCTGGAATCATGCCTAAGCATCCTCTATGAATGACCCAACGCCTTCCTGGTTAACTCTCTACATTAAAGTTGCAACAAACAATATGACATTAGGCATGGCTTGAAAGTAACAAACCGCTGCAGAACTCAGTTATAGATGGCAAGTGCAGACCGCGTTTTCAAAATATCGGTTAGAAAATCCATAGCATATAATAGCACAAATTGAGAAACTCATAATGTCCTGTCTCTTGAATATTGTATCCAATTTTCTCACAGATTATACTGCAGAGCATAAAACTGCTCATAAATTAATGTAACACACAGGCTTCATATTCCTTGTATATGTCTTCATATTCCTTGTTTTTCTTCAAGTTTGTTGCCATCGACCACACAGACCAGAGATAAATCATGGAGGAACTTCATTGAAAGCATGGATATATAACATTGAAATAGTAACTGCACATATTTTGAATAAAATTTGTAATGTTTTACGATTGCAAAGAAAATTAAATATGTCAAAATAAAATGCGGAATCTGAATTTGCTTTAAAAGACTTAACTTATCAAAGATAATAACAAATCTTCCCAACCATTCAAGATAAATCTGATTTAACTTGAATGCACATATTCTTTATTTCCATTATCTAAATGTTTTACTGTCATGAAAAATAGATATTTCCATCTCAACATATCCTTGATCATTTGACATTGCCCTTGGTTTGTTTTTAAAGGTAGTGGCTAAACATTTACAGAAGTTCTAATATTGTAAGCCTTACCATTTCCCTTTCATTTGTCAAGTTTAATTTCCACATTTTTTATTTCAATGAAACATTAAAGGCTGCAAACTTTGTGGTTAAGATCCAACTGGTAGAAGAAGGATGACTTTCTATGAAGCTCATACCACTCACAGGACCCTTTCATACCACCATGCTTATTTGGCATGCCCAGGGTCTACAGAACCACAAGACTGACATAATAGATTTCATGCTACAAGAAAACATAAATACTTCAAGCTCGATTTCCATTACATTTTTTTACACGCACTATATGGTCTACCCTGTCCTCTGAGATGGACACAGGTTCTTTGTGAAGACACACCAAATACAACTGAGTGATTTATGGCACAATGATTAAATAATGACAAGCCAACAAAATATGTACTATTCAACATAAGATATGCTCATTGAAGGGAAAGATTATTGGCCGAGGATTTAGACTCCAAACACCTAATTGGAAGTTGGTTTATGTGGCCTCAAATCAGATGCACTTGGACTCATATTTTTTCCTTGACTAACCAGGGGAATGCCCGAATGCTTTTCCCCTCTGTGAGGGCTATGTGTCTGTTTGATCTCACTTATACGGGGGCTATATATTTGTTTAGCTTCTGCAATTTGGGGACTTAATGCAGACTCGGATCCATGAATTGGTGTGCACTCACTCGAGCTAGTTATCCGTGGACTATATGTGTGTTTGACCTCACCGCGACTTCGCGTAATCATCTCATCAAAAAATTCGCCATCATTTGCACCTGTCGCCATGCTTCCTAGTCCGAACCCCTGAATTCCAGCTTCCTGCAATCAATATATGTTACAGTTCAATTTATCACTGTTCATGCTGTAGGGCTTATGAAATAGAATTGAGTAATATTTTTAAAATTTGTTTGATATGTGTCTTGCACTCACTGTTATATTGCATGGCATTCCAGGGGCTTCTTCATACTCTGCTGCATCCAATTCTTGAAGATGTGCTCCTTTGAAAAACTTGGGAAGGATATACTGCCTCGCTAGGACTAACAAGTTACAACATGATCAGTAGTGGGAAGAGAACACCATCTATAGGCACCCATGTGATACCAAAACATGCCAGCAAATAACATGTCTGGAAAATGGTGAAAGTGGCAATTGTCTTGAAAGGCACCGTTTCAAGAAATGTAGCATGATACTCCTGAAGTACTCTGTAACCATCAGTTCAACATTGATCAGCTTTGAAAACTATATTACAAGCATTAAATTCAATCACATTATAGTTTGAATAAAGTTCATACTTGTATCTACGGCTTGGAGCAGTGAAAAGAAACAATATCCTTTCCCAAAATTGATTTCCTGGCAAACTCTCTATGGCCATGAAGGCAAAGTAATCCCAAAGCACAGAAGTTGGGATCTTTCTAATGATGGGCATTGCTGCAAGGCAGCCAACCACCATCAGAGATTGCAACAAATTACTCAATCGTTGTTCTTTCACCTCAACAGGAAGGAGGTCATCCACGTCCTTGTCAACATTAAAAATTGATTCATCAACTAGGGCATCCATATTCCCAGTACTTGTGGCCAACTGAATTGTGGTCTCTTTCAATTCCTTAAGTGCCTGCAAAAATGGTTGGGACATGACAAGACAAATAAATAAAGGGAGAGGGAAATTAGATAAAGTGAAACACCCAAACTCAAAAATAAGACCATTACCAAGGCAGGTGGAGGCTGATAAACTAGTGGGCTCTGCATTTGCTCATAGGCTTCTTGCATGTTTCGTATAACTGCCCTAAGGTTGAATTTTTCGGCATACTTTTCCGGATTGTTGTCACTAACTTGCTAAGCACCAACTGTAACAAAAGTACTTGTAAGTTACTCATCTATAAAATGTCTGAATTGTGTCTTTGCCCTGAGAAGTTGCAATTGCTAATTCCAATATATTGGTACCTGATGTTTGAGGGTAGCTAAGCTTTTCGTGTGAATGGAAGATTGAGGAATAACACCTTTTGAAGGAGGTATGCCAACAAGACCACATAAAATAGTCTGCCACAATAAAAGGAAAATTTATGAATCCACTAGAGATTTTTTATGGAGGTGAAAACAAAGAATGAAGAGTTAGATCAAGATGTCTTCAGGAGAGCAAGAGCTCTTCCAGAATAGTGTAGCCAGTCACAGTTGAACCTAAACATGAACTATGACAAAAATTACAACATAGTTCTAAATAATATATATACACTGAGGTAATTTGCATACCAAAAATCCTAAGAGAAGTAAGTCATAATGGTATGAATTCCTTTTGTTGGGAAAGTTAGGATGCAACGCTGTGATCAAAATAATAAAGCACTGCAACCATTGTTGCCCGAATGAAAGCTCCAAAAATGTATAACAATGGCTCATCAAGCATTTCCTGTGTGGAAAAATAAGTACTGTTATTGCATGGAAACAAAAACAAAAAAGGAAAAAAAATGGATTCTATGTTTTGAGGTGGTGGATGAAAGGCAAGATCAGTGCCTTATCATGTTTGGGCTATGGGAGCATGTATTTTATGTCAAAGGGAGAATATAAAGAAGGATTATGGGTTATAGGCAGCCAAGGATCATCCCCTGCCTTGTGTTGTTTCCACCCCCAACCTTCCAAAGTTCAAACCAACTCTCTTTCAATCAGCGGAAAGGCCAACACCACTGCCTTCCAAATCACTGAAGATTTATTGTAGGATTTATTTGAAGATCTTATACAATCCTCAGTAGACAGAGGTTGTATGTACTTCCAACTCACCACATTTCTCAATAAGCCCTTCCCTTCTATAATTCTCTAGACATATTTAGCAGCCAGGGCTCTTTCCAAGCAATGGAGATTTTAAATGTCCCATGCTCACAGCTCTTTAGGAACAACAGTTTCTTTCCATGAGACCCAAGGAATATTCTTTTTTCTGTTTGTCCCCAGCCCATAGGAATCTGAGACTAAGTCTTCTTACCTGTTCCAGGACCCGTTTGGGAATAAAGGAAAAAAAACACTCAGTACACAAGACATTGCATTTAAATTAGGGGGAATTGTAGATAAGGCAAGATAATTTTATTTTAAGTCTAAATAAAGCCTGACAGATAGGTAAACGGGACTAAGAAGTACAACCAGTGATGCCAATATCTAGGGGCACCCTATGCTACCCCAAAAGCATAAAACAAAATATAATAGGATCAAACAAGAGAACATGAACTATATATGAGATCAAAAAAGTGGAAAGAGGATAGAGTGCAAGAGATTAACTAGAGGTACATAAGACAAGATGAAGAGGAAAAAGGTAAAAAGAAGAATCTACCATGGAATCAATCACTGAGAATGATCCAATACACTGTCTAACGATATTGTCTGGGCCCTGAAAAGTACCCATGCCTGAGAGGACCTGGCTAGATGATCCTGGGAGGCATCTGCCAAACATGAGCAGACCTTCTCCGCACATTCAAGGGCAGTGAAGTCATGGCTTAAAGTGTGTGCATCATTGAACCTTTTGATGAAAGAAATTCATAACCAACCAAGCCACTAATTCTAACTTGTATAAGAAAGAATTTGCATTGAAATCTTCTAGCAATTGGAGAGAAGCCTTACGACAGTGGTTTCAGAGATGCCATTAACATCAACCGTAGGGATATTTAAAATTTCTGAGATGAGAAATCCACTGCTGCTAAATATCTTGGATCATTCCCCGAATGGTTCAACAATGTAGACCACTTTGCTTGTTAAAAACGTATTTTCAGTGGTTTATCAAAGTCCAAATGACCGGGGTAAATGGCAAGATAATGTTAAATATGAAAAATCCATTGCATGCTCTGAAAAACATAGCAGAATAAGTGGAAGAAGAGATTCAACCATGGGTAAAATTAAGAGAAAAGCAAATTTTTGCAATGCCTGACATGGTCTAGTCAAATATTATGCATACTACGAGCAGCTCCAGCGTTGTATATAAAAATAGTGATCGTGGATAAACTTGGCAGCAAAATAAAGCAACATTCAATACAGTTGAGCATACCTTATAAAGTTCTCATATGTTGAAACGAACTCACGTGTTGAATACTATGATCTCTGTTCAACTTTTCTATCAGATGTAAAGAGGTCATTATCAGTCATCACTTCCTCAATACTTCCACCATGGTACAAGGCCTCGGCCACAATCAGAATGGACCATTTCCTGGAAAGTCGCTATACCATTCAGGTTAATTTTGAAACCAAATCTTCTTTCCAAAAGATGAAATCCAAATCAGCATAATGATACTTCTACATGTTTGTTCAGCTTTAGTTGATTCTCTTTTGCTTGTGGGGTAACAGGCAGATGGAGAGAATCTTTAACAAAATTTGATATCCAACCCTTAAAAAAAATTCATGGTCTCTTGCAACCACGGTTATATGTGCTTCCAAACCAGCGGAAGCATTCAGCTTTCGCTGGCAAAGTGATTATCACCCCTGTTCCAACTGCAGGAGGCATGAATCCACCTAATTTGGCCTTCCAGAACAACTGATAATCTCTATCATACTCAGCAACTATCTTCTCCCCTACTTCAAACTTGAAGAAAAACAAGGAATATGAAGTCAACTTACCTTGATTCAAAAGCCAGCTACAGATGGGCAGGACCTGCATAAAGGGGCCTAATTTCTCGCGCTCATCCAACAATTCAGTCAAGTACTAGCTGTTGTTGCTGTTGCTACTGTTACACAGTAATTTGTCACCGTTTGTCACCGTTCATGTTACCCCTCTCCGCCATCTTGGAGGACCCATTCCGGGACTTGTGAGAAGTGACAAGACTTGAAACCACTTGCCTTATTTACCTCTAAACATGAGCTTCATATGCCCTTAAGACATATCCTGCTCGTTGCCCCTAAAAATAGCCCTTTTTGCATTAGCGCTGGTGCCCTGTGTTATGCCTGCGCCAATGGGGAAAATCCTAAAGAAAAGGCGCGCCATTGGCGCTCTGTCTCAGAGTCGCAATCGCGCCAACCAGTTTGGGCAAAATTCTTAACCACTCAAACCTCCAAAGTTTCTATCCACCTCATTCACCAAACTGATTCCAAGTTGAGTGAAGATGGTTTGGCTTCGAATCTCCTTGGATGGAAAGTTGTTTGCCACCATTCCATGGAAGTTTCCAAGTGATGAAGCCAAATCCATGATTGTGGGGAACTGACCTTATCTCTTCCTTCTCTTCTATAAAAGCTTGTTCCCATGGCTTGGACAAGCTAGTTCTGGTTCTAATAGCTTTGACTCTTGTGGCAATACTTGTGCTGAAAGGAAGACATCAAAAGGTTGGAGTTGCAAGAAGCCTTCTTTGTATCCATAAGGCTTTCCCTAAGTAAGGAGACTTTGTCACTAAAGAGAGAGAGAGAGATTGTCCCTCACCCCTTCAAGCTTTTGCAAGACTTGTGTAGCTGAGCACCCAGCCAAAGGAGAACTTGACGTCAGGACGTTGGTTGTATTCTCCTTTGTTGAATATTAATAAATAGATGACTATCATTATGGTTCCATTCTCGTTGTACTTGTAATGGTTGATGTTGAATTATATCCTTCCCGACTGATGTATAATTGCATATATTAGATTTCACGCTTGTGTTTGTGTTGTTCTCTTTGTGTGCAGGTGTCCATTCACGTGGATAGTGGAGGATCGTGACCGGCCAAGGCAAAGGAATGTGGGCGACGTCTCTTCTACAAACTAAAGCGTTGGATCTCAAGTAGGTCTTCATCACCTACCTTTTATTTGCAATTAGGAACTTGCGTGATA
>APFE031239017.1:2500-10692 GCA_000404065.3 Pinus taeda
GACTGAAGAGGAACTTCATCTTCCAGTAGAAGTCAAGCTTTGAAGGTATCGATTGGCATTGCCTCATGTATGTCCCATGTTTAGGATCCAACCTAAACCTTCAACTATCACTTTTGCATATGTGAGGGAATTTCTGTGTGGGGAGGCCTCCCGGTTTGACCAGTCAAATTCTTCCTACACATGCATAGGAATTTTCTACCTATACCTCACTATGATGCTTGTTTCTCTATTCTATTACTGATAATTTCATGTGCAAGCTCATTCCTCATAGTAGGTTACCCCTCTCGTCACTCAACCCCTATCCATCAACTTTATGTGAACAACACTGAGGACCTAGATTAAAACGTAAGAAATGCTTTGTCCAGGTAAAGCTTCTATGTCTAGTGGGGAACAATCTAGTAGGAAAACCAAAAAGCTTCTATGTTTAGCAGCGCACATTGTTTAGTAGGAAAACCAAAAAAAGGCATCGCTTTCTTGTTTCTAGATTTTCCGATTTCTAAGTGCCAATTAAACTCTAATTTTGTATGCCGCTGAATCTATCCATTTAACATAGGGAATTCATTCAATGAGAGGAAATAAATCCCCCACCCAACAAACAGAGGACTAGGACATATTTTTTTCTCTAATCACACCTTTTCTTCTCAGGTCACAAAATAATAAGATATTATGAAGAATATCTACTTTTAGGGTGCTCCCACACCAACACGCACTAGCTTCCAACCAACCAATGCGCCCACCAAGCTCATATTATTTTATTCTTGGTCTGATTATTCACACCACACTAGCTACACCAGAAATTAGTATTATCACGTACCCTAGAAGCTACAAAGACAAGAACATCTAGACCATTCCCATCACACCTACTCCCCACTCAGTACATTTCAGATGATATCCACTTCAAACTTCGTTCCCTACTCCACGTCTACCACGATAGTGGAGAAACAATACATGTAAAGAATCATACAAACACAGAGAATAGTAAATCTCACAATATACAACAACCTTCCTAGAACTTCATTCAACTTCGAAAGATAAAACACATACCCAAAGAAAGGTTCTAGATGAATTGATAATTGTTACCTAGACAAGAAGCTTCAACTTTTTCCTCAACTACTTGTGCCTATCATTAAAAATTAGAATATATTCCTTCTTTGCGGAGTCAAAATTTAGTATCCTACTCTCTAAGCCTATTCTCCACTTTCGAGAGCTCCAACTCTTATGCTCTCCTATGCAACCACCAAACAATTCTCTTAGAGTTGTGCTCGCTAGTGTGCGCTAAGCATCAATCCTTTACAATTTATCATATGCTCGTACTCCTCCCTTCCATTCAGATTTTTGTGTCACGCCTTTGTCTTCAAAGCATAAGGTATTAAACCTTTTCATTTCCAATAGTCAAGACTTCACTCCTCTTGGTCGAATTAAACTCTCCATACTATACAATATGGCCACCTTATGCTTCCCACATGCACTGCCTCTTTCTACATGCGTTCATCATCCTCACATAGGAGAGTACTCACGACATAATACAAATTTCTTATGTTTGTTGACACTTGTCGAGGATGCATTATCACATCCCCCCATTAGCCTAATGGGGTAAAGGCGACCCACCCCCCTCTCTCCTCTCCATACTCATCACCCCATCTAGATTTTTTTGATTCCTTTTAAATTAAATAAAAACCTTAAATTAAAATGAATCTCCATTAAATTAATATCGAAATAATTATTTTTTAATATTTTTAGTTTTAAAATACTTATTTAATAAAGAATTAAAAATATAGATGATTATTAAAAAACATATATATATATATATATATATATATATATATATATATTATATATATAACCAACCAAAATCTTAATAAAAATACAATTTCCCCATACATATATATATTTGTTTTTAGCTTTATGTAAAATAGCTCAATTAGGAATTGTTTTGTTTAATTCTCGTTTACTAAAATTTAAACCTTAAGTTTCATTTTCACACTATATTTCATAACAAGAGAATCCCCAATTGTGCTATTCTACATAAACTAAAAACAAATATATAAATATATATATGAACTTGTATTTTTGATTAAGATGTTCGTAATTTATCATCATATGTATTGATTCTAACTTTTACTTTTTAAACTCATATGAACCACCCAAAGAAAATCAATCACCACATTAATCGAATGAGTTGACAAATAGAAGAAATCCGAAAAGATATTGAAATAATTAAAGAATCGAGGACAATAAACATGTCTTCGTACGCTTCGTTCAAAAAATCAATCAACACATAAAGCCAACCGATGCAGATAGAAAGCGCCCCGCTACCCACTCGAACAGCCAGAATTAGTCGAAAAAATAGTAATAATATCGCTGAAGATTTTTCAACTCATCAATAAAACTAGCAATTGTCCCAAAAGGTACAAAGAGAGGCCGATATGATTATTAAATTAGAATTGTTGAATTTCTCTAGAAGAGATGTTGGTTCAAGCCTAACGGATGAGCAATTTGAGCTCGCTAAAGGCCTTCTAATTATTTTTTATTATTGTAAAATTATATTGATAATTCATTGGTTTTAATTTCAAAAGCTTGAAGGAATTTGAAGAGCAGGTATAGAATTGCTCTGTGGGAATTGATCCCAAGTGCTGAGTTGATTGCTTTAACTTGATTGGAATAACAACCATGAGTGCTTTGATAATTGTACGTCTGTTGGGTGCTGGTGATTGTATTTCCCCCCCCTGCATTTTGATTATTATTCAAAGAGCTGAAGAAAGTTCCACTTGAGTCAAGAACGGATACATTTTTATTAAGTGCATTTGAAACTTTTATTACAACCATATTGAAATATAAATATAAAGTGAAGAAGTCATCAACTTTAGAGGATAATTCTATTCCTGTGGCTGCCTCTACAATAACCTTACTATTGGTTGCTATCCTGTTGCTCTCCAAGTGCTTGAAAAGTCATTAAATTATCATACGTGAACTCTTGTGTAGTATTAGTAATGAGCTTGCCATGAGAGGATTCTACCCAGCCAGAGGAAGAGATCCTCCTATTGCCAAATGCACTATCAACACGAGGCATTGGAATCATCCTCCTATTGCCAAATGCACTATCAACACTAGGCATTGGCATCAACTTATTCAAAGGATGTTCAAAGCTTTGCAATCCACCTGATGTAGAGAAGTAACAACCTGTGAAGGCAAATGCAACAACCAATATTACATTAGAGGCTCTATAGCCAACATTCAGCTACACTTTCATGTGCCAGATAGCTAAAAAATAGATAAGCTCTAATTTAGCAGTCCTATATTACCTCGGGGAAATGGAGCAAAAGATTTTCCACATCCTTCTTTTAGGACATTTGGCTCATCAGATAGTACAAGGTAATCATCAGCTGCAGTGCCCGAGAAGAAAGGCACTGAATCATCAGCATCCTAGCAACAAATAGTTATTGGTCAAAAGTCAAGAAACCCACAATTTCAAGGAATGCTTAATATTTTATATGGGAACAAAATATGTTCAAATAAATAATCAGGGAACCATTCTATTATTGGGAAATTGGAAGTGCAGCCTATGATAGATCATATGAGCAGAATTTTCGGGGTAACAGGTGCCAGTAGCCCATCTGATTATAAATAACTAATCTTCACCCTTCCCTCTCCCAAAACAAATAATTAGAGAAACGCTATGGGAAAATAACTTAAATTAATTTCAACAAAGTAGGAATCTGGGAAAATCTTGGGAAATTGCTTTAGCACATTTGCAAAGGAATACAAACTATCAGACTGGAATCTTAAAAGTTTTCGGCAAAGAGATATATTTACAAGCCAAACTCCTATATCATGTACCCTATTAGAAAAGCAAGTTGAAAATTATTTCCAAGACTCAAGTGCAGATCTCAAGAATTTAGAGCAATCCATTAAAACAAAAGTCGAGCTGAAAGATTGGGATCCGATTTAAATCACTGTTCTGTTTCAAGTGATAGTCTTATTTTCCAGCATCAAAGTTGTAAAATAAATCGGATAAGCCTAGTGTCATTACAGTCATTATTGGTCAACCCAATATTCTAATAATGGCTGTAAGGATAACCACCAAGCAAATATTTCTTTAGATTACAACATTTCTTTAGAAAAGGCCAACTCTACTACATGAATTAGCAATGATCAGTGAGGGGTAGTTTTAGTTATGATGACAAATGTAGATGACCTTTTACCATGGATAGAATTTTTCATAGGATCTTACAACGGATAGCTTCTGTCATTTGGACCCTGGGATCAGATAGAAAGTCATGAATTTGGCAATTTGTCCCGTAAATTGTCCACAAGTGACTCTATAAATTAAATAAATAAATAAATATATATATATATTATATATATATATATATATATATATATATATATATATATATATATATATATATATATATATATATATATATAATTTAAAAACAGAGTACATAACTTCAACTGCCACTTCATTTCAAAAATATCCACATTGTAAAAGTCAATGCCTTCAAAGCACTAGATCCAGAATGCAGGTTAATGGACACTACAAAATGTTGTTGCCACACTGTTTCCAGTGAGGATGGAACCCGAGGACCACGAATTCACTGGAAGCCTAGTAAATTCTCCACCTTACCCTTAGGCCACAAGCTAATTGGAGAGTCATAATACAAGCTAATTGGAGAGTCATAATACTTTATCTTGGGGTTGGTAATTTGAATTTCTTAAAAGATTCTTATCTTACTCGAACAATTCCTCCGATTCTAGGCAACTTGACTTGCACTGATAAAATGTGAGTTGCTTGCATAGCTAATGCTCGAATTGTGCGATTTAGGGTGAAGCAATTTACTGTAATTTAGTCTCAGCAATATCAAATCAAGGGGTTTGACACGAAAATATCAAACTATTCAGATATTCAAAAACACCAATTATGAGCATTTAACCTTGAATAACATTGTAATAGTGTCACTTTACATTCAAAGAAAAGTTCAAAACCAGAAAGTATTTACAGTTTTCAAATTTTTAAGCAGAGGTAAAGTATTTATAATTTTCAAATTTAAAAGTGACAGACAAAAACCTCAAACAGTACATTTATGACGGATTAAAAAACACACTAACAATACATGATCCAGTTTGCGTGTAGACAAAAAAAATTCTTAAACTAGTGACCAACATTTCTATAATATAAAAGTGACAAAAGAAATCTCAAACAATACATTTATGACTGATTAAAAAACACACTAACAATACATGATCCAGTTTGCGTGTAAGCAAAAAAATTTCTTAAACTATTGACCAACAGTTCTCTCGGTGGAAAGGATCAGTTGTAGAGTCAATTGTCGATGTATTTTTGACCCAGAATGTTTTTGATCATCTTTCAAGGAAAACCAATATCTTCTTCATTTCCTTATATAGATTACATCCCAAACTATGAATTTATTTTTCTGATGCCATTATAAACTCCAGAAAGAACGATCTACTATTAGAGTTGTGATTTGACAAGTAATTCCGGAAAGAAAGAATGAAGGTACTGCATATTACAAGAATGATTTAGGGGAATTTGAGCTGGAGGTGAGTACACTTGCTTATGAAGTAATTCAGACAAAGCAAAACCCAGGTCAGCTATTATCAAAACAGATTCCTGAGCACTTCCCAATAAGTTTTGGGAAATTAGCACCAATAGTTGTGCTACTTTGTCTGAAGCTGGATGTTCATATGAAAAGAACCTGTCTCTGTTCACATGAAGTGATACTAGTAAAAAACGAAACCTTGTAATTTAGTCCTGACATATCAAACAAGCCCTATAATTTAAGTATGGATTTACTAAACAGAAACCCCATAATTTAAATATTGGCATATTAAAAAAAAAAACCCATAATCAGGTGTTCGAGATGCTAAATGTTACACTCAGTAAATTAATTAACCAAAAGTTATGGAAGAGCCATGGAGGTTAAGAACCCTGGCTAAGAAGGAACTGATATTTCTGGATTTACCTCTCAGGTCACCGAAGGGGGAAACTGTGAGTGGTTCCAGAAGGGTAGTAATCAAACAAAACAAGAAATGAGTACATCGACATGCAACTGTATTATAACTGTAGACGCACTATGAACTATATTCAAAGCAGTAACCAGATTACTGGTGAAAAATGGGAACTGTTTCCGGAACTTGTACTGAAATATAAACATATATTTCATAACAAAAACGAAAACCCATATATATAACTAACGCATCATCAATAAGTCAATGAGGAATAGCATGAGGATTTAACCCTTTAATTCAATATCCAGTAGAGAATGGTATTTTTCCTATTAAAACTTAAAAACAAATATATAGCGAATTCCATGCCGGAGAGGGATGGAAAAACTAGTGAGAACCCACCACAGAGTAATGTTAATCAAAAGAAAATTATAGCTGAGCAATATAAATTATAGAGGAAGTAAAATACGGTTTGGAAAGCCGGAGAAGCTGTCACTTCTTCCAAAGACCGGTTTCAGTCCATTAACTAGTAGCGTTCAGTATCAACTTAAAATCCTAGCTCGAAGCAGAAAGCCTAAAAGTCATAATAAAAACGGTTCTGGGGTCGTCCTCTGCAGCGGTAAAACCCCAATCAATATTATAAAACCTCAGTGTTCCAGAAAGCACCAAGATGTCAAAACCCTCGGTTGGAATGGCCGAGGAAGTGCGCTAAGCCTTTCGGCACCCATGCTGAGCCAAAGAGTGACCTGCCAAAAGACCAAAAATGTAATATTAATACTCGTAGGCAAAACAAACTGCAGCGTAACAGAGCAATAGAGTTCCCAAGAGAGAAAATTAGCCAGTAAATGATATAAATTGTGGCTGCCTACAAGTCTGTGAAATATATAAGAAAACTGTGGGACGCTGCAACCAGTAAAACAGTAGATTGGGAAAGGAAATAATGAGTAAAATACAAAGAACAGACTCATATTGTATTTAGCAGAAACAGAAAAGAGGACCATCATAAGAAAAACCTGTTAACGCAGAAAATATACCTGTTAAATGAACCCTAAATAATAATCAGCTTTTGAGTACATATGGTGTCAAAGCAGACGCGTTTACTCTGGATTTCCAAGTTGAAGAGGTCGTCGGAACCCGCTATGAGCTTACTGTCGACAGAACCACCTTCATTAATATCATGAATACATGACGAGTATGAGCTCTGTGGTTATGCCCGCTCTATGCCTGACGCCAAGTGTCAACGGAGAACCCGCTCTATGACCGACGCCAGGTGTCAACTGAGAACCTGCTCTATGCTGATGCCAGGTGTTAGCCTGAGAACCAAAGGGACGATGAAAGTCCCTTTCAAAGGAAGGCCTATCGGCCTAATAAGTCAAAAAAATGTAATAATTAATTAAGGAATTCATAAACTTTCAATGGAACAAGAACCTTTGAGGCTGGAGATTTGCATCAAGAACCTTTGTATTCCGTAATTGCCATGTAGGCTTCCGGTTGTTTTTGTATGTATCCCAGTCTTGATTATCTGGGATAGTCCTTAAAACTTCACACTTCTGGTTTTGGTCCCATTCGGTGATAATCATCATGACCTGTGCAATATCTTTTTCAAGATATTCCCGGCTGAGAAAATCAGGGAGGCAATTTTGTTCTCCTTTAATATGCTCAACAGAAAAATCAAAAATTTGCGAATAATGCTTGCCATCTGGCAAACTTTGCTTCTTTTGGTTTCTTGATGTCTTTAGACAAGACTTTCTTCATTGCTGAAGCATCTGTCCTAAGAAGGAATGGCTTGTTAATAAGATAAATTGCAAATTTGCTAATACAGTTCCAAGCAGCTTTTACCTCTCTTTCAATAACAGAATATCTTTGTTCAGTTGGGTTCCAGACCCCTGAGGCAAACTGGACTACTTGTTCTTCTTCACCAATCCTTTGCTTCAGAATTCCACCCCAACCTATATCACTGGCATCAGATTCTACAATTTTAAAGGCTTCATCATCTGCAATATATAGAATAAGCAAGGATTTTACCTTCGCCTTGATCTCCTGAACTGCTCTGGTGTGCTTTTCTGTCCATGGGGGAGGATTTTTTCCAGTTCTTGGATTGAGCAATTTTCTGTCACTAGCACAATCCTGATAAAAACTACTCACATAGTTTAAAAAACCAAGGAACCTCTGTAATTGTGTCTTATCCTTCAAGACATCTGGAAATTTGTCTGCGAACTCAATAG
>APFE031239019.1:3526-13637 GCA_000404065.3 Pinus taeda
CTCATGGGAAGTACCTCTCATCTGATCAATGAGCAGGGAAATGAAGTTAGGGACCATAGTAGTACCGATGGACGCATCGCTGTATCTACCGTACTCCCTACGCTAGGATGACCTCCATTGATTTGGGATCAATAGTGCTGGTCTGGAACTAGTGGTAGGAGTGGTACATTCTATGACACTGACTTCGGGTCGGTTGTTACTGGTCTGGGACCAGTGGTACACATTCTAAGACTGACTTTGAGTCAGTTGAGGATGTCACTGGTCTAGGACCAGTGGTAGGAGTTGTACTCACTATGACGCTGACTTCGGGTTGGTTGAGACTGGTCTGGAACCAGTGGTACATACTCTGAGATTGACTTTGACTCAGTATGATACATCCTGATCATTTCTTCTTCTTCATAAGTCGGACAAAAGTAGAGCAGAACAGGACAAAGCAAAGCAGAGCATAACAGAACAGAGCCGTACAGATCAGTACAGGGCAGAACAAGACAAAGCAGAAGAGGCAGAATAGAGCAGAGCAGGGCAAGGGTTAGGCTGTATAGAGCAGTGTATTTGATGGATGAATAGTAACGACTGATAGACAAATTGCAGATGAAGTTCTCCCTAGTTGAGAGGGAATGTTAAAATTGGCAAATAGGGCCAAACTTCATGTGGGTCATCTTATTCATGGCTGATAATATTTTTATTAGATTCCTCTCGTCGAGAGGTGTAAGATTGATATAAAGATCATCTGATTCCAATAAGTATTCATGGAGATATGAATTTATTTTGATTATGGAATTATTATCAAGCCGACCTACAACTCATGTAGGCTCAGAAGCCCAACAACTGCATCTATTCAAATATCATCAGTTATGTATAAATACAAGAGGACTTTTCCTCATTTGCACTCACTCATCTCATTACATCTCTCTCTCTACTGCGCAGAAAAGAATCTCTATCTCTATTGCGCAGAAAAGAGTCTCTTCTCTATTGCGCAGAAAAGGGTCTCTCTTTCACACATGTGAAGTCGAAGCTGCTGAAACTGAAGCTACAACTGCAGATCCAAACTTTGACCAGCGTGGACCATCAAACCTCCTCTTCTGATCTGCGCTGTAGGTTCATTTGAACCTCCTCTGAAAGCCGCAATTTTTGGTGGTGGAATCAAGTCAATCTGACGGACAGTTTGCAAGATATTGACTGCCCTAGTTTGAAGAAAGCCGCTGAAACTGAAGCTGCTACTGCAGAAGTGAAGTTTAACTTGCATGGACCAGAAGATCTCGTCATCTGAACTGCACTGTAGGTTCATCTGAACCTCCTCTGGAAACCGCAACTTTTGGTGGTGGAATCAAGCCGATCCGATGGTCAGTTTGTGAGATATCATCTGCCCTAGTTTGAAAATGAAGCTGCTAATGTTGATGCTACTGATCTAGGGTTTGGTACTGCTGATATAAATCAGATTTATTGTACTATTTCTCTTTGCTGAATTATTGAAAATAAAAGAAAATTTGATCAAAGGGTTTCCCCACACATTGTGGGGCTTGTCCCTAGCTAGCCGCCACATCTTGTGTCTCTTGTCTTGACTTGTTTTCTGTCGATTGTTTAATGTTCTATTTGCACTTTACTTTATGTACATGTGATTGCTAATCTGCGGAATATAAAAGGAAAAAGAAGTAAACTATTATAAGCATAGAACACACCATAACTTAACATTTCCAGATAGCATGAGATCAGCAGAGAAGGTGACACAGAGCCCAACCAATGTGACACAGATCTGCGTAGGATTGATGCAAACGCTGTGCAGAGGCAGCGTGGGGCCTGCTACCAGCCCTTGATCAGTGTCGGATCTCCTGAATCAATGTGATATTTTTCTCACTAACTCTTTGCCATTTTTTCTTTGTATCGGATAGCCAGTTTGGGCATCCAACAATTTGTACTCAAAAACTACTGTTTAATAATAAAACCTTCAGCTGCTGCACCAGTTTTCCCACATTGGTTTTTTCCAAGGACATTGTCCAAAACAACTGTTTAAATGTGTGTGTGTTTATTTCTCTCCAGTTTCCACAGTATTTATTTTGTGTAGGCTGCAGAGTATGTATTTCGATATTTGCTGTAGAAAACTGCAAGTAATTTGTTTAAGGAATTCAACAAATAAGAGAAATATCATCAGTTTGCTGCAGTAGGAATCGGGTCACCGATTTTTCACAAGACTTACTACAATCCTAATACCTCTTTGTCTCTGTCTCTTTGTTTTGGTTTTGTCATTTAAACTTCACTCCTATCGTATTCTCATTGTTATCTTTCTTCATGTCCTGTAAGTCTAGTCTCACTGCAGATTGAAGAACTAGATCTCAGTTGTATGTGATTGCCTCTATGTATCTGAATCTTATCAGACATAAAATAATCTTGAAGACAGTCTCAATATGCAGAGGATTAACTCTAAAGTTAAAACATCTTCTGTACAACTATCGTAGGGACTTTCTACTTGTAATGAACAATCTGGACTATTGTAATTGTCAATATTTCAGAATGTTCCTCATTTGAAGGCGGTACACTTGGTTCACAAATTTATGATCGATATATAGAGATGCTGCATTTAAATTTCACATTGACCTGAACAACAGTATTTCTGGTGCCATTTTTTTTATAAAATGAAGCCAATAGCACTTATTCTTGAGAACTAAAATGGGTTGGATTAAAGTACAATTTGGTCACGGAGTGGACATTAGGTCTTCAGCATGCTTCCATGTTTTAAATATGTACTTTTTCCTAAGCACAAGATGAAATTTAAGGGAATATGATCTCTAAAATTAGTGGAACCAGATGAGACTTATAGGAATATGCAGGTGAGAATGGGAAGGATTGAATTACAGTCTGGTCACTAAGTCGAAGGTAGGTTTTCTGCATGCTTCCAGGTTCTAGATACGTACTCTTTTCTGAGCACAAGATGAAAGTTAAGAGAAGATGCTCATTAAAATTAGTGGAATCTGATGAGATGTCTAGGAACATACAGGTGGGGATGGGATGGATACCCTGGTCACTAATTGGAAGCTAGGTGCCTCCCCATGCTTCCAGGTTATAAATATGTAGTCTATTCTGAGCACAAGAAGAAAAAGGGTATTTCAAAATTTATGTTCTACATACATACATAGATAAGGGAAGATGCTCATTGAGATTAATGCAATCCATGACAATATGTAGAGATTTGGTTCGCTCATACCATTTTGATTCCATTTACGTGCAACATCCAGATATTGAATAGCATCCTTTTGCAAAGATGGATTTAAAAGTGTACCTCCGATGGAGTCATAAACAGATACAAGGTACAACATATATATTATGGTAGCAAATGAGAGTAACTGGCCCAGAAAATGTCGTTTGAACAATTTTTTCGGCTGTAGTCAGCAGCACTGTAGCAATGAGATGGCTCTTTCAGACTTCAATTAGTCGACGCAATTTCTCCTTTTTCAAGTTAGCTCAGTGGATTACCGATTTACATTTTGTTTAGCATTATGATGTTGATATTTTGTGCCTTGGCATTTTTTTCTTCTTTCTTAATGATTATCAGCCATAGCCCTCGGGCCAGATTTCTATCTGTTGGTTTGTTACCTTGTTTTGGTTCTATCATTTTTCTATCTTTGCGAAGATGGTTAATATGGTATATACTTAATGGTTTGAAATGCGTGATTGAGTTTTCTTTACTGCGAAATTCTTAAAAACTTGTGACTACATCCTGGCTATATTTTTCCCTGCTCCTCAGAGAGTGGCCAAAACTCAATATGTAAGCTAACTGCATTCAGTGAGTGTACCTCAAAAGTAAAGAAAAGACACATACAAATATAACTTGAATTGTTATGATGCTTTCTATTGCCAACAAATAAAGAAGTGATCCAGCTAATTCATAGCACAAATTCCACCTGCCATGATGTTTCTGAAGACAGCCATCCAGTACTGTTTAATGACATGCTATGTTTGTGTTTATGATTACAGTGTGCCTGATTACAGTAGCTTCTTGTCATTCGTAACTAATAGAATTGAACATGACATTTACCATGACCATTTTTTATAGATGATTTGAATTTAAATTGAATTCATATGCAGGATCATTAAGTGCCACTTTGTGAGGGACGTTCAAGCAATTCTAGGATTTATAATGAGTCCAGCATAGAAGCTTCCAGTCATAAAAATGGTGTCTCACACAGACTTCTGAGTACATTTTCGGAGCAAGCAATCAAATACAAAATTTTACCAGGAGAAATTATGCATGCCAGAGATAGCCTTAATTTGAAATTGAGAGCATCATCACTTTTGAGCAACAGGTCAGCTAAACCATTTGATAGAATGTAGTTATCTTGTTTGTGCTGGCAATACAGTGCAGTGCCTATTTCATCAATGTAACAATTTTTTATTATCATGGGAAATAATGAATGTGCAGATGAGCAGGATGAGAAGCATGCCCTCAGCTGAAACAAGAGTTGATAACTATGCTGCAATCGATGAACAGATCTATTTTACTGATGCAGAAAGCCGGCCAGCTGATGTAAGAAACTTGCTGGCTTCCAGGATTAGTGCGTCTGAGGAATTCATGGAATAGGACTTTTCATTGCGGAGTGGCTCAGAGCCACCAGCGCTTACAAAGATGGCCATTTGCAGCTTGCAGAGAGAAGCTTTTATTCCAAGGTCAACCAAAGTCAAAGATTCTGGAAATGAAAATGTAGAATCAGATCTGGAGGGTTGCACTGTTTGTTTGGAACAGTTTTTCCCTGGGGAACAAATTATATGCCTTCCATGCATCCATAGGTTTCACATTGGCTGTCTGACTGAAGGGCTTGTAATTTGTGGAGAATGCCTATTTTGCCGGGAAATTGTGCATTTGGCATCAGCATGATCATGTAGGATAACTTGAGTTAGAGCATCATCCATTGTGACCACTTCTGTGAATAGGATAAATGTAACTAGGAAAAAAATTTATTTCCAGGAAAGCAGTTATTTTTTGGAAGGTCAAAATCCTGCTGAAGATTGAAGCCACAGCACCTTAAAAAATGAAACTCTTCTCTTCATGTTGTTTATCAAATCTGTGTATGTTAGGGTCAAATTTGAAGGTATGCAAAATTTTCGTAATTCCCATTTCTGCTGGAATACTATGAATACTTGACATAATCTTGGGTTCTCTCTAGTGGAGGTTAACATAATTTCTGTCTTATTCCAAAAATTTCACAGCAACAGGCTTTTCTGGAGAAGGATGTAGCACTATCATTTTTATTATAGAGTTACGAAAATGTAGTAAATAATAATGCAACGACCTTATTGTCAGCACTTTTTCTGACTTGAGGTCAAGGTTGATATTTAGACTACAGACCTATACTAGCTGATAAAGAGGTGCTTTTAAGTTCAATGTATGATACACCTGCCAGCGTTTGACCTTAACCTACATATGACAACCACCATGAACTATAAAACTGTGCCTACCAATTAAGAATACTGTTTCTTTTTATCACAAGGTATGTTTGATTGTTGAACAACTCCTTCCTTTTAGTTTAGTCTATTTTGGACGCAGAAACACCATGGGAGGTCTCATGTGTTTGCGTTTAGTAAAATGTAATTGTTTAAGAAATCGTTTGTGTTTTGTTTTTGGTAATTAGGAATGCTCAATAAGTAGTAAAACGAAGTAACTTGCATCTTCAACAATATCTAATCTCTTATGATACCAAAAGACCATTTAATGTTTTCTAATCGAAATAAAATGCAAATGCCCGTGTGCTGTGATAAATAAAATAAATTATGACGGCCCAATTTTGTGTTGACTGGGCTATACGGTAGCCTTAGAGTAGAAAATCTCTAAAGATATTAAACCACAGTTAGGTAGAGTATAACCAAGCTCTCTTAGATTCAATGGGATTAGTTATACCAATATAGCCCTACCCGAGTAGTTGTAAGCTGAATTTACCGAGAATATGGAGAATACCATATGAATAAGGAAAGGCAGGATACATGCTACGATACAGGGTGGTTGGTGATTCAGAATAGCAACATATGGCAATCAAGCTCTTACTTCAAGTAGTGGCCTATACTTTACACCCAAACCAAAAATGGCAATGAGATATAAAGGTTAATGATGTAACCATAATCAAGCTTGATTACCTTAGCATCATAGACCGTAATTACACCTGTAATAGTAAGCACTCCATCTCATTATGATGAAACACTTGACTTCCATTTACACTAAGCTTAGATAAGGTCATTGCTTTCCACTATGAACTAGAAGAGGTAGTTTGTTAACCTTTTATAGCCCATTCCCTATGTGTGTCATGTCTATTTGCTTATATTCCCATACTCCTACAGCAAATACATAACCCAATAGGAGAAATTAGGGCATATATGGTAGTAAGCTATATTATATGTGAAAACCATTGGCTACTAGAGATTGTAATATGAATTACAACATGGGTTCGATTCCCATACTCATACCCTTTCGAGTATCGATATAACTATGATTTGGCTTTCCATAGTTGATACTTGGAGGTACCTATCTCTGATAGGGATTGGATTACCGCCTTCCACAAGAGGGCCCAATCTTCCATGTTGTCGTTTTCATAAGCTAACCAAGTAGAGAAGCTAGTCATATATTATGGAAAGGATGTAGTATTCCCATTACATGCCTAATTGATTCCGTACAAGTATGAGATTGGCCGGTGACTAAGGAACAAGGTAAATCGACATAGTTGCTACGTCAGTCGTACCAGCAATAGCAACAATTCTAGCTTATCCATGCCTCCGCGCAATAGCTCTAAACGTTGTGAAATGCTATTTGTATGAAAGTGAAATATGGTTGGAAGATCCATAGCCTTAAGCCCTCGAGCCTTATTTTTCAAAGAACCTGAAGATGGAGTCTTTTTATATATAGTCCTCCTAGAAGCAAGCCCTGGAGCACTGGATTGGTTTGAATAGGGAGAGGGAGGAGTTTTCAACTCAACATTCGACCTTCAAACAAGAAATTGAGACATGAATTCTTGGGCACAAGTCGTTCGATCCATAGTAAAAGGATGGATTTCTTCGGGTGTCAAGTTTCAATTTACTTATTGGGTGCCCCTCTCAAAAAAGTAACTAAAAGGCAGTGGTCGAGCCCCTGCCGGTCCTAAATTTCAAGTTTGAGAGTTGCCGCATCTTCCTTGTCCGATGCGGAAAGGAGGAACGGAGTAAGAGAAGATGAAGTAAGGTGAATTCCGCAAAGTTCTACTGGCGAGGGGGGAAGGTATAACCTTCCTTCTCTCTCTCACCCTCCGATGATAGACAAATCAATGTTGGGCGAGACCGCTAGATCAACAATAGATTCTTTGGAGAATCCTTCCGAAAGCTGAGAAAGCGACACATAACGTAGGAAATACGGAAATCCGGATTATTGGAGAGGATTGGGGAAACCCCAACAGACGGAGGACAACGGCCCACTACCAAGAGAAGTATTTTATGCTGATGCTGCTGGCCGGTATGAGCGGCCAGAGGGGACGGATGATGTATCCCCCCAGCAGCGTGGAGTAGGTCATAGCACCCATTCCCCAAACTCACTTGCATTTACGGAACAAAGGGTTCCTACCATGAATGGATTGAATTACAAAGATTATATATAATGATTCACACAATTTGAGGTTAATACAAAAAATACAGTGGCTGGACAAATAATTCCCCAGATCACGTTCTGATAAGTAAACAGATCACGTCCCCACCATTCCCCGCTTTCATACCCATAATTAATGGGCTAAACATAAATCTTAAGGTTATAAATAAGGCAACTAGGTGAATTTAATCTGGAAACCATTTTTTTCACATGCAAGAGATGAATTCATGAGTCAATGAGTTCTAAATAGGACCTCCAATAACCAAAATCCCCGTTATAATATATATCCCACCTGGAGGAAGCAATGGGTTAAACATAAATCTTAAGGTTATAAATAAGGCCACTAGGTGAATTTAATCTGGAAACCATTTATTTCACATGCAAGAGATGAATCCATAAGGATTCAATGAGTTCTAAATAGGACCTCTTGTTTTATTGGAGTTATGCAGGGATTTTGGTTATTGGAGGTGTAAAGACCATAAAGACCATAACTGAAATAAGATGATAAGCAGAACAATATGCAGAACCGGACGGGATTTCGAGACCTACCTGAACTGTTGTCTGCTCCTGTTGAAGCTGATGGCTCCGCGGTTGTTCTGATCCGATTGTCGGGAAACCAATTCCTCCCAGCCAATCCAGCAAGCTTCTCACCGAAGCTCACTGCCCCCATGCCCAGAACCTCAGATCAATTTACAGCTCCGGATTCCCTGATTCTCTTCCTTCTGCTCTCGTGTTTTTCCTCCCCTGTGATCTGCTCAGACCAGTATTTTATAACTGCAGGCTTGGCGGTGGCCGCCCTCCCCCTTCGGCCACCGCTCTTCCTCCTCCCAACACGCCTCCGCATGCAACTTACTCGCAGATATTTTCGTTTTGCTCTGCTGATCTTTGCTGGATTTCCCGTTTAATTTTTTTTAGCCAAGGTTTGTATAACGTTTGGGCATTTGAATGATTCAATGGCCATACCCCTTCTTAATGTTTTATAAAGTTTGGCTTATATATATTAACTTTATAAAGTTTGTCTTAAAAACATATATATATTAAATTTTTAAAGTTTGTTTTTAAAACCATATATATTAACATTTTAAATTTTGTTTTTTAAAACATATATATTAACATTTTAAGGTTTTTTTGTTTTACTTTTATTTTATTATAAACTTAGAAATTAAATTAATATTTGTTATTAATACTTAATTTCATTTATAAATATCATTATTTATTCTTTATTATATTATTATTATTATTATTTTTTTTTTTTTTTTTTTTTTTTTTATAAGGGTGGGTCGTTACATACACTCCCCCTTCAGAAAACTTCGTCCCGAAGTTAGAGTTTAGGTTTAAGGTTTTAAAGGGCATGACTTTCCTTATCTAGGTTTCCAAGCTATTCTAAAATCATCCTATCCTTCCTAATCTCTTCTGCTCCCCTCCTATCCGTCCTCTACTGGAGTATGCCATGGCGTCAGTTTTACTGACCTAACCATTCATAAACTCTTAGGTGACAGCGTCGGTTATACCGACCTGATTCCCAATAGACATCCGGTAGTCATCATCACACGTCTAGGGGAGCGTGACTCGCACAGTCTTCCCATGACTCCAAGGTTCGGAGGATACACCTCCACCCCTCCTAGTAGAACTTAGGGTTAACACCCTATCATAGAATCACTTGGAGCTTTAATTGTTCTGAGGTTCTGTCATCACGTGGTCATCCCGACAATCGGATCATATACTTGTATCTGCACTTATACCCTCACTCATGCATTCAGAAAATGTGCATCAGCATATTCAAAATAACTCATGTATTATTCACATATGATACGACCGTATAACATATTTTTACCATTTTCTATGTATGTCTTTTGAATTCTACCTAAAATGTATCCATTTCCTGAGTCCTATTCCATTGATCATATTGACATGTAAAAATAAAACAATTTACAATATCTTAATTTCTTTTAGAAGTAAAACCCTTTAACTGGCTTAACTTTCCTTTGACAACTATAATTAATAAAATGAACCACATATATCATTTTTGTATCCATGTACTAGCAGAAGTTAAACATATATTATGTCACAAAATTTCACATTTATTTATAATCATAAAAAAAATGTTTTTGGGTCTCTGATGCAGTGAAGTAAAATATATACAAAACATAGTTTAAAGTCCTTCAAAATTGACATAGTCTCGGGTATCTTTGACATATGTCCTCTGCATTTTCCCAAGTTGTGGATCCAGGACTATACTTGTCCCATTGGACCTTAACTTGGTCCACCAAGCGGTTCCTGAGCTGTCCAACCCTACGTTCTAGAATACGTAAAGGTTCGACCGATATGACTCCCTCGTCCGATACCTGCAATTCCTTCCATTGAAGGCTATGAGATAGATCAGCTATATAATGTCTTAATACAGAAACATGAAATACATTATGAATTCTATGCAGGTGAGGTGGCAGGGCAAGACGATAGGCAACAGGTCCCACTCTTTCCACGACTTTAAATGGCCCAATAAATCGGGGTGATAACTTT
>APFE031239020.1:0-10700 GCA_000404065.3 Pinus taeda
GGGGAACAAGCCTCTCTCTCTTTGGTGACAAGATCTCCTCACTTAGGTTAAGCCTTATGGACACGAAGAAGGCTCTTGCAACTCTAATCTCTTGATATCTTCCTTTCAGCACAAGTATTGCCACTAGAACTAGAACTAGCTTGCTTAAGCCATGGAGACAAGCTTTTATAGATGAAAAGGAAGAGATAAGATCAATCACAACAATAATGGATTTGGCTTCATCACTTGGAAACTTCTATGGAATGGTGGCAAACTACTTCCCTTTCAAGGAGATTTGAAGCCAAACCATCCTCACTTAACTTGGATCCAGTTGGTGAATGAGTTGGATAGAACTTTCGAAGGTTGATTAGTTCAAAACTTTGCCCAAAAAGGTTGGCGCAATTGCGACTCTGGGACAGAGCGCTAATAGCGCCCCCTTCTTATAGGATTTTCCCCATTGGCGCGGGCAGTACATAGTGGACCAACGCTAACGTAAAAAGGGCTATTTTTAAGGGCAAGGTGCAGGAGATGTCTTCAGGGCATATGAAGTTCATGTTCAGAGGTGAATGATGCAAGTGGTTTCAAGTCTTGTCACTTCTCACAAGTCCCGGAATGTGTCCTCCAAGGTGCAGGAGAGGGGTAATAGGGACAATGACAAACGGTGACAAATTACTGTGTAACACTCCTCCCACATAGCCTTGAGAGTCTGTAGTCTTTTCTTTGAGGAGTGAAAGTGGCTCTAATGCCCCTTTCACAGGGTTAATGATATGTGGTGTATCGGTGTGTCTTGGAACTTTCGCTTAATGCAAAAACCTGATAACATGCTAGCATGTTTTCACGTAGGTATTGTAATCGTTGTAAGAACTAATCTTGAACACTTGTAATGCATGTTTCTTTAACTTGTGTTAAAACGGTTGAACTCTTTCGGTTTCTATAATGCATATATTGATGAAAATGTGTTGTATAAGTTGTTAACGTTGTATTGTTCGCGTGGGTTGCATCACCGGACATCAGGCAAAATCTTTCACATAAACTTGTTATAACAACCATTGCACTCGTGCAGGTTGCTCTGTTGGGTGTTGTGCCTATTATCTTCTCGTGTGTGTTGTGACTATTGCATTTGTATGGACCGCTCCTCTGGAAGTTGTGCATGTCCTGTTGTGATGTGTGTCTCTAACAGATTTGAGACTTTTTCCCTATCAACTAGAGACTCACTTCCATCCTCTCTCTCTCTCTCTCTCTCTGCAGTGAAAGAACCTTGACACAAGTAACACTATCATTCACCAGGCATACAAACCTTGAAGACAAATCAGACCACTCTCTCATGCTGACAAGCGAGAGCTAAGGCAAACATTTAAGATAATGGCAACTGGGCCATCATACCGGATGGGACTCTTACACCAAACGATGTGAGGTATAGTTGGGACATCAAACTGGGAAGATCCCCTGAATGTTAGCAGGTCCAACACCGTCAACAGGTTGTCAAACCTGTTGCCCAAAAAATTCCAACGATAAATTGACTATTTTACCTCAATTTAATTATTATTATTATTATTATTATTATTATTTATTTTTATTTTTTATTTTGTGTTATTTGATCAAGTAAGAATGTTTACATAACAAAGGACAACACATACATCACCTCTTCCATACTGGGCTAGATAGCTCTTATCAACACAATTTTTTTTTTGCTAGCTCGTCTAGGATATATTGGACTACACATGCCCAGATAGAGAGCTTCTCTCAATTCAATATTTGTAGAAATTACGGTGTATATTTGGAACTTCTCATGAATTTTTATTCAAAATCACAAGAATCAATATTTCAGACATTCAATGAGAGATAACACACATGCGCACAATATTTTTCCTATGGAAAGAAATCTTCTAAAAACACCAATGCCTTCTTGCATTAATTTGATGAATAGAGATATATTACAATTGCTTTGCTCAACTAAGCACAACCTACAATTAAATAGCCTTTTATATTCTCATTGAGAAGCTCTAACCTATAATTAGTCAATTTATGCCTCTCCTTGATGCACTATTTCCTTGCACAATTCTTGAGAAATTAGGCCCCTATCATTTAGGAATTTCTCCAAAATGGATTGTGCAATTCCCAAGGTTGATCATTTCACTGCATACAACACTTGTACACTCAAGACTAGTCAACAACTAATGTTACACCACCTTGTAATCTCCACCTCAACTAGGTAACTTGAATTCTCTGCATCCACTACCTATTTTGGGCTGATTGATCATTTAACTAGATGATCACTGAGTTTGACTCCCACTACACACCTAACCTTCCACTAGTTCCTCCAATAGTTGGAACTAGTTTAAGTGAAAAAAATTGAGATAACTAAATTTGATTACTACAAATTAGAAATCGCACATGATTAACTGAAATCTAACTCATCCAACTCTAATTTATTAAGTAAACTAGGTGACGGAAGCCATGTCATACAAGTTAATTGCATCCAAGTTGTCTACTGATGTGGGAATTCAAATTTTCTCAATTTAGTCAAGGATAAATCAAATTGAGAATTTATTGCTTCATCTTTCAACACTCCCTCTCAACAAGAAAGGGATTCTCATCCACCCCCATCCTACACTTATGGAACTCTAAATTCCCTCTTGACAAGGCCTTTGTAAAAATATCAACATCTTGTTCCTCTGTCGGAAAGTAGCATAGCAACATTATCTGCTTTTGCACAGTCTTATAAATGGTCATATCATATATCTATGTGTTTGGATTGATCATGAAAAATAGGATTCTCAGAGAGCTTGATGCGACTATGATTATCACAGTAGTAGATCACAATTGGATCCATCATCTCACCAAACAATCTCACAAGTATATTTCTCATCTAGCTCGCCTGACATGTTTCTTGACTTACAACCATGTATTATGCTTCTTCTGAGCTAAGCACCATAGATATTTTCTTCCTATTGTCCTAAGAAACAACTGCAAACCCAACACTGAAAATTCCTCCTAATGTACTCTTTTAGTCTGATGGACTCCCCGCCCAATATGCATCTATGAAGCCACACACATTCATTCCCGCAATCCGTCTATACTATAGTCCAAATTAGGTAGTGCCTTTGAGGTACCGTAAAACATTCTTAGCTTCCTTCGAAAATGATTTGGTTTTCCTAACCATAAAGTGGCTCATCTGGTTGATTACATATCACATATATGGTTGTGTGTTTAAAAGATACATTAGTGAACCCACTAGTTGTTGATAAATGGTAGTATCCACTTCCTCACCTGAAGTGGCATCCTCCTTCCTCGAGTTCGTCACTAGAGGTGTCTCCATGGGTTGGAAAATATCCATGTGGAACCTCTGTAGTATATCATTTGCACACTTTCCTTGAGAGAAAAATAGTTCCCCATCACCTATCCATACTTCCAACACGAGGAAGTAGTGCATGAGACCTTTGTCCTTCATTTCAAATTCCCTTGCAAGGTCCTCCTTGGAATATCTGATCAACTACTCATCGCTAATTAATATCAAATCATCAACATATAAGACAATAATAAGCAATTTATCGTCTACCAAGATATGATAGATGTTTGAATCTGCTTCACTTTTGGTGAAGCCCAAACTAGTGAGTTAGCTAGTGATCCTGGTGTACCAAGCATGGGGTGCTTGTTTGATACCATACAATGATCACTTGAGTCTCCACATGTGACACTCTCGATCAAATGTCTCAAAAAATTCTAGTTAGTCAATGTACACCTCCTCCTCAATAACCCCATGGAGAAATGTTATTTTACCATCCATCTGGTGGATCTTTCACCCCATCTACACAACCAGTGTGAGAATTGATCTAATGGATTAGTACCTTGCTACAAGAGCAAAGGTCTCCTCATAGTCAATTCCCTCAACTTGAAAGTACCACTTGGCCATAACTCTAGCCTTATGCTTCTCTATGCTTTCGTATGTTTCCTACTAAACTTTGAAGACACATTTCAAATCCACAACTGATTTATCTGTTAGTCTTGGGATCCCTTCCCAAACAATACAATGCTCTTTACAATGGATTCATATTTTTCCACCATTGCATCAACCCATACAGGTTGCTCTACTACTTCATCAAAAGAGGATGGTTCAGTCTCTATAATCTCAGTCATAAGATCCATGTAGTCAATGTATTCATCATGTGACCTTCTCTTCCCCCACTAATTTGAAGGAGCACCCACATTCTCCCTCGCATCTTGAACAAGCCTCTCAGCTCCCTGGTTCTTTTTCTACCATTTTTAGATGGTTCTACTTGAGTGGTTGTCTCCACTATATGCTTCTCAATTTGTGGCTACTCCATAACTTCTTGAGGCTCCTCCTTTGGAGCTAAAATATACTCTTTTGGTGGGATCTAAAGTTCCCTCTCAAGAGAGCACCACATTGCTTTCTCCTCATCAAAATTTACATCCCTTCACACAACTATGATTTTGAGGGATGACAAGTACATGTGGTAGTTGTGGGGAGTTTCTGTGTAACCCAAAAATTCTTCCAACTCAACTGTTGGTTCAAGCTTTTTCCTTGATTCTTTGGATATATGGTAGTAAATGGAGGCTCCAAAAAACATGAATTGAAACACATTCAACTTCCTCCCCGAGAAAGCCTTCTCTAGTTTAATCATGCAAAGAATCCAATGATGACTCTGGTTCAACAAATATATTGTTGTGTTGCATGCCTCAACCCACAAATGCAGAGGTAGGCCTCGGTCATGCAACCTCACCTTCGCTGCTCCCACAATGCTATGGTTATTTCTCTCAGCCACCCTATTCTGTTGCGAGTTGCAATGTGCTTTCAATTCTTGTTGAATGCCTTCTTTTGCACAAAAAAAATTAAATTTATTTGACACGTACTCATCTCCATTATTGCTCAGGATATCCTTCACCTTCTTGTCGGTTTCTTTTTAAAATAATTCCTTGAATTGCACGAACTTGGATAATTTCTCATCTTTCTTCCGCATGAAGAAGATATAGCACTTTTGTGGGAAGTTATGAATAAAAATGACAAAAATTTTGTGTCTCACAGTGGAGGTTGTTGAGAAAGGTCCACAGACATCAGAGTGAATCCTTTCTAGGACTATATGTGCTTTTTTGTCCTGATCATGGAATGTGGATTTTATGCACTTCCCCAAAGTACATCTTTTGCATACATTTTGCTACTCAAGTGCTCCTTTGGGGAGGCTTGTAGTTATTTAATGCTTCAAGGTGCCATGATGTAAATGGCCAAGTCTTCTATGCCAAAGTTCACGAAAATTGTGACTTTGCACCTTCTCCACCTTTTTACTTAATGCAACACAATCTTCCACATCTAGCTTATACAAGTTCTTCACATGAACCCTGATATGCTTCACCTGTCTCGTGGCTATGTCTCTTAGGAATTCCTTTCCTTTGTTGAAGACCACACCATAAACACAGTCTTCCAAAATTGCAATAGAGACAAAATTTTTCTTTAGGCCCAGAACAAACATGACATCCTTGTGCCTGTGAGGGGATCCCAACTCCCTCTGAAAGGTGACTTTACCAATCATGGTCACATTTTCCCTTCTTTCACCCCCCAACTCAATTTGAATATGGATATCTTTCTCCCCCAAGTCACTAAAAAACTCTCTAGACCCTATCATGTGGAATGATGCACCTAATTCCAAGTACCACATGCTCTCCATCATTTTGTTAACCTTGCATGTGATAAGGGTAAAGTCAAGCTAGAACTATGAAGCTAAGGCTTCACCTGCTAGTCCTCCTAAGGTCTTCTTGCTTGCCTTTTTGTTTGGACACTTCGTGGCATAGCGCCCTAATTCATGACAATGGAAGCATTTAATTTTGGACAAATCTTTCTTCTTTCCCCCTTAGTTGGACTCTAGTTTGGATTAAGATTTCTTCCCTTTTACCTTCTTTCCCATTCCAATCAATGCAAATTTTTCTTCATCCTTGCCCTTGGATGAAGTCCCATATCTAGTATTTCACCTTATTTCCTCCTATACCAAATTCGGCCATAAGATTTCTGAATTTGTTATTTTCTCTCTTATTTTCACTGAATCTTGGTAGCTATTCTAGCTCTTAGGAAGGCCTAAAAGGGCTAGGCTTACCAAGTCATCTTCTGGAAAATTAACACCAACCCCACCAAGTTCACCATGAAATTGTGTGAACCTGCTCAGATACTATGAAATAGTGTCATTCTTCTACATCTTAATACTTTGGACTATTTTTTTATGCCTTGCACAATTATTGAGAAATTAGGCCCCTATTATTTAGGAATTTCTCCAAAATGGATTGCACAATTCCTGGGTTAATCATCTGGCTGCATGCAACACCTTTATACTCAAGACTAGTCTACAACCTATGTTACATTGCCTTGGAATCTCCATCTCAACTAGGTAACTTTAATTCTCTGCATTCACTAAATATTTCAGGATGATTGATCAATTACTTGAATGATCACTGAGTTTGAGTGAAGTCCCATTGCATAATTGACCTTCCATTAGTTCCTCCAACAGTTGGAACTATTTTAACTGAAACCAACTTGAGATAAGTGCCTTTGATTAACACAAATTAGAAATCACACCTACTTAATTAAACTCTAACTCCTCCAACTTGACTTACTACTAAACTGGGTGACACAAGCCATGTCACACAAGTTAAATGCATCCAAGTTGTATGTTGATGTGGAAATTCAAATTTTCTCAATTTAATCAAGGAAAAATCAAATTGAGAATTTCTTGTTGTATTTTTTCAACACTCCCTCTCAACAAGAAAGGGATTATCAACCACTATCCTAAACTTGTGGAACTTGAACTTCCTTGTTGACGAGGCCTTTGTCAAAATGTCAAAATCTTGTTCCTCCATTGGAATTTAGTGTAGCAACATTATCCGCCTCTGCAAAAAATCCCGTAAATAGTGATAAAAAATATCTATATGATTGGATTAATTGTGAAAAACATGAGAGATCTTGATGCAACTCTAATTATCAATTTAGATCACAGTTGGATCCATCATTTAACCAAATAGCCCCACAAGTATCTTTCTCATCCAGATTGCCTCACATGATGATTGATGTGCAACCATGTATTCTACTTCTGCCAAACTGAGCTCGATAGATCTTTGCTTCCTACTGTACGAAGAAACCTTTGTGGACCCAACACTAAAAATTCCACCTAATGTACTCTTTCATCCTGATGGACATGTCACCCAATCTGCATCTGTGAAGCCAGACAACTTCACTTCTTCTATCTGTCTGTACCATAGTCCAAACTGGGTAGTGCCTCTGAGGTACCATATAACATGCTTAGTTACCTTCCAAAATAATTTTGTTAGCCTAATCATAGCTTGGCTAAGCTAGTTGACTACATATCACATATTTGGTTGTGTATTCACAAGATACATTAATGAACCTACTAGCTACTGATAAATGGTAACATCCACTTCCTCACCTGAAGTGACATACTCTTTCAACCAGTTGGTTGTTGGAGGTGTCTCCATGGGTTTGCAACACTCTATGTGGAACCTGTGTAGTATCTCATTTGCATACTTGCCTTGATAGACAAATATTTCCCCATCACTTTTCCATACTTCCAACCTGAGGAAGTAGTGCATGAGACCCATGTCCTTGATTTCAAGTTCCCTTACAAGGTCCTCCCTACAAGATTTGATCAACTACTCATCACAAGTTAAAATAAAATCATCAACATATAAGAAAATAATAAGCAATTTACCTTCTACCAAGATATGATAGAGGTATGCATCTGCTTCACTTTTGATGAAGCCTAAATAGATGAGATAAATATTGATCTTGGTGTACCAAGCATGGGATGCTTGTTTGAGACCGTACAATTCTCACTTGAGTCTGAACACGCGAGACTCTTGATCAAATGTCTCAAAACCTTATGGTTTCTTGATGTACGCCTCCTTCTTAATAACCCCATTGAGAAATGTTGTTTTTACATCCATTTGGTGGAGCTTCCACCCCATCTGCGTAGCCAGTGCGAGAATTGATCTAATGGATGAGTACCTTGCTACAGGAGAAAAGGTCTCCTCATGCTCAATTCCCTCAACTTGAGAGTAACCTTGGCTACAAATATGGCCTTATACTTTTATATGCTTCCATCTGCTACCTTCTTAACATTGAAGATCCATCTTGAACCCACAACTGATTTATCTACCAATCTTGGGGCCATTTCACAAACATTGTTCTTTAAAATGGATTTGTATTCCTCCACCTTTGCATCAACCCATATAGGTTCCTCTACTTCTTTCTCTAAAGAGGATGGCTCAACCGTTAGAGCCATGTAGCCAGTTTACCGATCAAGTGACCTTCTCTGCCTGCGTTGATTCGAAGGAGCACCCACATTCTCCCTCACATCTTGCACAAGTCTCTCAACTTCCCTGGTTCTTTTCTACCTTCTCTGGATAGTACTACTTGAGTGGTTGTCTCCACTTTCTTCTCCTCAACTTGTGGCTACTCCACAACTTTATGAATCTCCTCCTTTGGAACTAAAAGCTCCTATTCTTGTGGGACCTGAAGCTCCCTTTCAAGAGAGCATCACATTTCTCTCTCCTCATCTCACTTTACATCCCTTCACACAAATGTATTCTGAGGGATGGGAAGTACACACGGTAGTTGTGGGGAGTTTTTGTGTAACCCACAAATACCCCTAACTCTACTTTCGGTTCAAGCTTATTCCTTGATTATTTGGAGACATGGTAGTAAATAAAGGTTCCAAAAGTCCTAAAGTGCGACACATCTGGCTTCCTCCACAAGAAAGCCTCCTCCAATGTAATCATGCCAAGAATCTGATAAGGACTCTAGTTATGCAAATAGACTATTATGTTGCATGCCTCAACCCACAAATGCAGAGGTAGGTCTTGGTCATGCAACATCACACCTTATTTCCTATCACTTTCTCAACCAGTGCCTTGAATTTTATGAACTTGGATAATGTCTCATCTTTCTTCCTCATGAAGAAGATCCAACACTTCTATGAGAAGTCACCAATAAAAAAGAAAAAATATTTGTGTCTCCTAGTGGACGCTGTCGAGAAATGTCCAAAGACATCAGAGTGGATCCTTTCTAGGAATTCATGTGCTTTGTTGTCGTGATCATGGATTGTGAATTTTTTGTACTTCCCCAAAGTACATCCTTTGCATACATTCTTCTTCTAAAGCGGTCCTTTGGGGAGGCCTATGGTTATTTACTACATAATCTTTAAGCTGCCATGATGCAAATTGCCAAGTATTATGTACCAAATTTCATCGACATCATGACTTTGCACCTTCATCGCCTAATCCAAGTGGATATCGATGGTCACTTGCCCATTCCACCTAGACCTCCAGTCGATTTCATATGTTTCCTTGTTTATTGCAACATTTACTATTTTTAGCGGTTTTTTTGGTCCTGAACTTCCAAAGCATTTTTTACCCCCTAAACGATGTTTTTTTGAGGTCTTCATAGGATTAGAGCAATAGGAAAGGACCTTCCACAAATCCTGTAGTCTTTAGAGAGATATTTCCAACAAGGTATCGTACACGTGAAACGAAGATAATATGACCAAGTTATGACCTCGAGAAGTTGGCTACCCAAATAACCCCAACGGGGCTCACAAACTCTTATCATTCCATCTCTTGGGGTTAGGGTTTTGGTTGTTGATGGTTTTCCCTTATTGTTCAATAATAAATAGGCCCTTGAGCTTCATTGTAACACAATTCAGAGGCATGTAGCCACCACATCTCTTCTCAAAGATAAGCTACCATCACCCGAGTTAGTTTATTTCCATTCTATTTGTAAGCATATTTCGGTATTTGATATTATTGAAATGAAGTGTTATTTTTATTGCATCTCTATAAATGGTTAAACCTGTAATTTGTTGTATTGTTGTTTAAGTTCATATAAGTGGTATCAGAGAAATATGCTCTTTCTCTGTTTTTCTTTGCATGTCCCCAACGAGATTTGGATATAAGGAATTAGGAATCAAACTCGATGAACCTTTGCAAGATCAGCCTTGCAAGTCCTGACAACCTCCCATGGCGAAAGAGAAGAAAGATGAGAGGGCAAGAGATCCTTTCAAAATCTTACTTGAATAACCCCTTAAGCGATAGAGGAATGCGATGATGGAAAAAAAAATTCCCTGATCTTTCAATGACTGCCCAAAGGTGATGCATCTCCTTCCAACAACCACTCTAGAAGCACCACACCCTTTAAGGTACAAGTTAACTTTGACATCCCCATATTTGAAGGTCAGATAAATGCAAACACCATAGATAAATGGTTAAATCTGCTAAAAGGATATTTTTCTATTTATGATTTTCCTAGCTAGGAAAATATTACTTTTGAACTTCTCAAAGTCACCCCCCACATCAAGGACGGGTGGGAAACCTACTATGAGAAGAAGGACAAAATTGCACCCTCACTATTTTCAGCCACACCCACTTGCAATTTGTTTGAGGATGCCATCAAGGAGCAGTACTACCCTATCGGGATCTATTAGGATAAATACATAAAGTGGACCACATTGTGACAAGGAAGGGACCAAGACATGTCGAAGTTTACCAATGTTTTTCATACCCTTCACACAAAGTTGGGTATCAATGATTCTGAGCAAAATTTGGTACTCAAGCAATGTGGTTGTCTACGCAGGTACATCCAGGGTCAGATGGAGTTCCTGGACATCTCTTCGCTTGGAACGACGTGCTGATACGCTGTCAAGATTGAG
>APFE031239022.1:0-19297 GCA_000404065.3 Pinus taeda
TCAATTAATTTATTGGTGGATTCCACCTGTCCATTTGTTTGTGGATGATATGGAGTATATTTTCCATGTTTGATTTTGTATTCCTTCATTATCTTTTGTACCAGCTTGGATGTAAATTGAGTAGCTTGATCTATCACAATTTCCTTTGTGACACCAAAACGGGTAAAAATAACCTTGAAAAGAAATGAAACTACAACATTTTCATTAGAAAAAGGAAGTGTTTTAGCTTCTACCCATTTTGTAACATAATCAGTGCAAACAAGAATGGACCTTTTTTGTCTTGATGGTGGATTAATTGGACCAACAAAATTGAGAGCCCATTTCTCGAAAGGTTTAATGAGTACCTGAGGTTGTAGAGGAATTTCATCTGAAGGGACAAGTTTCCCATTCTTTGACAACTGTCACATCTCTTAACATATTACTTGGCATCCTTAAAAAGGGCAGGCCAATAATATTCTAAGAGAAGGACTTTATAAGAAGTTCTTTTATCAGTGAAATGTCCTCCACATGGATCATTATGACAAGCCTCCAATATCTCTGGTACTTCATCTTCTTTGACACATCTTCGAATGATTAAATCAAGTCTTGTCTTATACAATTCTTGAATCATTTATCCATGAATAGCATGCACTAGTTTGAATAACCTTTCTTTTCTCTTGAGGACACAAGTATGTTGGTAACTTCCCTGTAGCCAAATACTTAGCAATATCTGCAAACCAAGAAGATTTAATAGATACTTCAAAAGAATATTCATCAAGAAAATTATCTTCTACAGGAACATCATTATTATCATTTTGAATCCTGGATAGAAAACCAACAACAATATTTTGTTTTCAAGGTCTATCCAAAATAGTAATATTGAATTCTTGTAACAACAATAACCATCTTCTAATTTTGTTGTTAGTGATTGGTTTATTCATTAAATATGTAATTGCAGAATGGTACGTATGTATGAAGGTTTCATAACCATTGATGTAATGTCTAAATTTATTGATAGCATGGACAACAGCTAAAACCTCCTTTTCTATTACAGTTTAATTTAACTATGCAAGAGTCAAATTTTTATTGGTGTAGTAAATGGCATAATCAGTTAAATCCTTTTGTCCTCATACACCTCCCAAAGTTGTATCAGAGGCATTAGTCAAAATGTGAAAAAGTAGTTTCCAATTTGGTCATCTTAGAATGGGTCCTTTAGAAATCTTTTCTTTAAATGTTTCGAAATATTTTTGGCAATCAGAATTCCACATGGATTCACAATCTTTTGTGAGAAATTTGAAAAGTGGAGAGGCAATTTTTGTAACTTTTTCTATGAATCTTATATAGTAACCAGTAAAGCCAAGAAAACTTCTAAAATCTCTTTGACAAGTTGGATTTGATAATTTAGAAATAACTTCTACTTTAGATGTATCCACTCTAATTCCATTTCCTGAAATATGGTGTCCTAAAACAATTCCCTGAGTAAACATCATAAAACATTTTTCATGGCTTAATGAGAGATTTGCTTCTTTACATCTAATGAGAACTTTTTCCAAATTTTTAAGAGCTTCTTCAACGGAATTTCCAGAGACAGTAAAATCATCCATGTAGACTTCCACACAATCATGAATTAGATCAGAGAAAATTCCTAAAATTTCCCTTTCGAATGCTGTTGGTGCATTAAATAACCCAAAAGGAAGTACTCAATAGGCATAGGTTCCCCATGGACAGGTAAAAGTGGTTTTATCTTGATCTTCTGAAGCTACTTGGATCTGGTTATATCCAATAAAACCATCAAAGAATGAGAAATATTTCTTTCCTACCAATGTACCTAACACTTGATCTATAAAAGGAAGTGGAAAATGATATTTTAAAGTGGATTTATTCAATTCCTTATAGCCAATGCATACTCTCCATTTTCCATAGTTTTTAGGAACAATTACCAATGGTGAAACCCACTGGCTATCTAATATTAGATAAACGCAATTCACATTTAACATTTTTGTAGTTCCTCCTTAACAATTCCACTTAAATTTGGATTCATTCTTCTCTTAGGTTATTGGATTGGTTTGGCATTTTATTCAATGTAGACATGAAGTATGCGGGTATTGGGATCAATTCCTTTCATGTTAGTGTATTCCCATGCATAAGAATATGAATGTTCTTGTAACATTTTTATTAATTCTTTTGTTTGAAATTCTTCCAGATTATTATTGATATTCAATTTTTTTTGGAAAGATATCTATTAAAGTATTGCCAAAATTTTCCATAGAATTTAAAGACAATTGATGAGATGATAAGTATTAAATATTACATTTTTCTTGAAAACTTTGATTAGGTTCAAAATATGAGGAAGACTCATTATTTTCAATTAAATTCAAAATCTGATCTTCTTTTATCTATTTGTCAAGTAACGAAGATTGGTTGTATATCAATATCATCATCTATCCATTCTTCACTTTCTACCTCTATTGTTGTTTTTGCAAGAGGATATATTATGAATTTCTTTGTTGAACTTCCGTCAAAAATAAACATATCACTAGATCTACAACTTATAAAATCATCAACTGTAGCTAACCATGGTCTTCCTAGAATCAATGGATGTCCTCCTAAATTATTCTTGGGTGTTAAGATCATAAATTCAACTGGATATTCCCAAGAATCTAAGGATACAAATATATCTTCTAACACACCATCAAGTTTGATAACAGATCTATCTACTAATTGCAAATATGTAGGTGTATATTGAAGATTAGGAAGTTTCAATTGATTCATAGTTTGTTTACTCGTGATATTTATATCTGCTCCTAAATCAATCAATGTATTTGGAATTTTGATACCATTGATGTGTGTTTTGACAATGGAACTTCCTGGATCAAGATATTTTTGAATTGTTGTTTTTCTCATCATGATATCTGCAATTTGTCCTACTAACTGAATTATTTTCACTTCTTTCCTCTTTCTTCCTGGACTTTTAATACTTAACTCCCTGATTGTCTTTGCAAATATTGGTATTTGTTCGATAGCTTGTAACAAAGGAATTTTTATGCAAACATTATTCAGTTCATCTATCGTATCATAATCAGGAAACATAATCTATTTTTCTACCCCTTTATCAATTTTCAATCTTTAAGGAAAAGTTGGTGTTTGAACAAAAAATAAAGGTTTTTCTATAATGAGAGTTGAGTTTATTAGGATATCACCAGAATGTGTAGGGGTGGTTTGTTTTTGAGATTTTTTTCTCTTGATGAAGAGATTTCTCTTTCTCAAAGAGATTTTATTTTTCATATTCTTGAATAACAACTGATGGTGACTTCCTTTCCAATACTCTACTAGATCTAAGTTGGACATTGTTTAGATCTAATGGTGTTATCATGTAAGTTTTGGAATTTTTTCCATCCACATTGTAAACAGGTTGTGAATTTTTATTATTATTCAGTTTTGGAAGTGGTTGGGTAGGCAATTGATTTGGTCTTTGAGGAAATGGTAATAAAAGTTGTGGATTTGGATTTTGAGGTTGACTTGGTTGAACGGGCTGAGGAAAATATTGTGGTGGAAAAACAAGGTAAGGTTGTTGATATTAAGGATATTGAGAGTATTTACCATAATTATTTTTCCATCCTTGCATCCAAGGTTGATGCTAATATTGTCAAGGCATGGGTGTAATCCAATTGCTTTATGATGGTTGTGCAAATGTTTGAGTGTTAAAACCTTGAGTCATATTTGGTTGTGAATTTGTCCATGGTCTCTTAGCAATAAAACAAAGGGGTTCTACTTGATTTGGTATTAATTCCTCTTGATAGACAACTTTAAGACCTAGTATTGAAGGACATTCCTTTGTATTATGATTTTATGCACATATAATATAGGTTTATACACTTTTTAAATCAAGAGGGAATTTTCTCAAAGCATGTTTCTTTCTACATTTTGGACAAAAGATAGATAATGCAAGATTTTCGGCCTTTTGCTTGTTTTTTACTTTAAGGGTATCAATTTTTTCACTAAGACTCCCCATAATATATGTTTTAAAATTGTCAAGCAAATTGCCTAATTTAGCCCTACTTGTTTTCCCAACTACAGATTTATTGATCCTAGACATGACAGGGTCTCTTGGATTTTTACCAATTCTTGCTTTTCCTCTTGAAATGTGTATGCATAACTCGCAAATATCTCCAAATGTTAACTGAGAAATATCTCCCGTACCCATCAAATTGAGAAGATCAATCCACTCATGTCTGATGGATTTTAATAAGAGAGCTTTCAAAGTTTCTTCATCTAGATTATGCATTTTATCCCTTTTAACATTATAAGCAAATGTTTCAATGAAATTTTTAAGATTATGGAGCATATATTAATCCTTATATATCTCTAAGAATATAGTTTTCATTTGTTCCCATGTTCTTATAGAATGTGATTCTAATCCCATGAAGCATTTTAATGTTGCATCCTTAAGAGTTCTTGGAAACAATTTCAACTTTTGAGTGTCAAGAAAGTAGTCATAAGATCTACACAAGACTTCAAATTCAAAGAGAAATGTTTCAAGATCTTCGCTCCATAATCCATGAAGATTTGGAAGGATGGAGCGTGACATATTTTTCATTGTGGTTGTGGTATCTTCATCAAGGATGGGAAATCCAAAAGGTTCTGTATCTCCTCTACCACCTCCTATTCGTTTTCCTCCACCTCTTCCAGCTCCCATATTTCCTCCTCTTCCTCCTCCAATCCTAGGTTTATCACCATTGAAATTATGTACCTCTCCTTCCCCTTTTCCAGCCATTGTAGATTCTTCAGAACTAATGTAAGGTTCCAAAATTAGATTTTCTAGTTCCTTTTCTAGTTCTTTTGGTTCTTCTATCAATGGTAGGTTAAAATAAGTTTATTCCTCCTCTTCTTCACTAGGAATTTCTAGTTCTTGTCTTAGAAGCTTCTCTCCAGTTGAAGATAGAAAAATTACTCCTTCTATTGGGGATTTATGATCTTCTTCTTCTATTACGGCTTCAGTTGATGAAGTTGGTGAATCTTTAGGTTGGATTTTAGATCTAAGTACCTCAGGAAGTTTGTGTTTGCCTGCAGTAGATGGAATATGAATTTGGGTGGATGGTGTGTCTCTACGAGGTTGTGGTGGGGTGACCGATGATGTTAGAATCAAACTTCTACCTCTACGTACAAATCTACCTCTAGAATCTCTTTCTGTATGCATATCATTTTTTACTTTTTTTTTAATAAAAAATGAAAAGAAAAAGACTTATATATACACTTCCTTGGCAACGACGCCAAAATGTTTGGTAAGTTATTTGACCTTAAATTACTTACATGAATTATCAACCAACGCTAGTAAACCGATGAAGTGTATGTGCACTGTATGTGCTAGAAGTATTATATTACTCACAAAATTTCTAAATTAAATTGAGTTATTGAGATGCACATGTCTTCTATGAGTAAATTAGTTATTCCTAGAAAATAATATTAACTCTAAAATGATGATCACACTCTCTTGCTTTAAAACAAAACTACTTTTTCCTATAAAATTATACACTTTTCTTTGAAATAAAAATCTCACACTCCTGCATAAATATAAATCAATCCCAAACTTTGCATAAATGAAAATTACTCTTAATCTCGTACTTAAAGAAAATCACACATCTGCGTAACACACTTGTATGAAAATAAAATGAAACAAACTCTTGCTTAAACACACTCACACCTACTTAAATGAAAGATCACACATGCTTGAAATTTAGCATTCAATCCAACGAATAAATCCATTGTCTATAAGAAAGATAAAGTTTTGTCTATTCGATTGAAATGTAAAACTATGTCACTGTTGTTATGCTCTATCCATATGCATCCAAAATCTCTTAACAATAGAAATCATTAGTAGAATGGTCTCAACTCAAATCTGAAAGAAATAAAAAACACAAATACTCAATCGAATAAACATCAATCTATGGAAAATATAAAGCTAATTTCTAACCACTAAAACAAAATAGAAATCCTTACTGTCTCGAGGGGGCCCTCCACAAGAATCAGACAATCACTATGCTATCGATCAAGCACTTAACCACACATGAATGCTCACTTAGAAAATGAAATGATTCTTTAAAAACAAAGTATCAATAACATAGTTTCAGTCTTGTTGTCGCCTCCTTACAGTCATTGTATTCATTTATGTCGAGAGGCATATTTATAGAGCTCATGGAAATTAATTATTCAATGAAATATGCTTAATCCTTCTCAACAAAAACTAAATTTAACTTGAAAATATAACATCACATAATTCTCTCATGATTTTCTATAGTCGAAGCAAATCATTAGGCACAAATCTCATTCTCTCACACCTGTTGCTGAATACAGAGGTTTACTTCACCTTTGATCACATTACTAGGACCTATTTCCATCGATCTGGCTCATGAGAGTAGGAGGAATCGTTGAGTACATCAATTTCCACCTACCCATATATTTCGCTTCCCGGCTGGCACCTTGGAACCTGTCAAACCATGAAATTGGTTGTAGAATCATGTAATAGCTCCAGAATCATTGTAATTCGATAGTTGAAGTAAACATTAAAATAAATAATAAATAACATTATAATTTTATGAAATAAAAGACAATTGTATACCTTCCATGTCATAATTTTTATAACTTGATGCCCAATGTGTTATTATGAATATCAAAAAGAAATAGATGGGGTGAAAAAGGGTGCCAAAAGGAAGCAATTAGGAGGTTCAACAACCTACTTCACAATGCTCTTTGCTTGAGTATCAGTCTCCACACTTGCACGAAGTCTACTCTAAATCTCATCACTTGACTCCTACTCCGTTTAGCACAATTACCTTCCTCCTTAATCACGACCGATTGTTCCTTCTTGTTGAAGGCATGTTCAACAACATTGAGTTTACCCAACCTGTACTCAATATTCATGTCAAATTCTGCTAAGAAGTCTTGCCAACGAGCCTGCTTCGTTGAAAACTTTGGTTGGGATACAAAGTAACTTGTTGCAACATTGTCAATCTTGACAACAAACGACTTCCCAATCAAATAGGGTTTCCATACTTCAAAAAAATGGTTGATCACAGTCATCTCCTTTTCATGGACCAGATACTGTCACTCTCTATCCTGTAACTTTCGACTCTCATATGCCACTGGATGTCCATTCTACTTGAGAAATTCCCCAATCACAAAATCAAAAGCATCTACGTGCACCTCAAATGGACTCTCAAAGTTAGGAGGCTTCAGTATCGGTACTATAACCACCCTCTTCTTCAACTCTTGAAATGATTCATGACATATCTCTGTCCAACTCCATCGCTTGTCCTTTTTCAATAACTCTATTAGCGACGTAGTCACCTTGGAATAACCCTCTACAAACCTTCGTTGGTAATTTGTCATCCCCAAGAAGACTCTCATCCCATGGACATTCTTCGGTTCAACCCAATCCTTTATCACACGAACCCTGCTCGGCTCCATCCGTATTTAACCTTGGCCCACCAAGTGTCCAAGGAACGGAATCTCAATTTGAGGGAACATTTACTTTTACTTCTTCAAGAATAATCTATTCTTCCATAGTACCTCAAATTCCAAATCCAAGTGCCTATTATGATCCTCCATGATGTTGTTGAAAACTACAATATCGTCCAAGTATACTACTATGAATGATTCCAAGTATGGACGCAAGACATCATACATCAGAGTGAAAAATGTGGCAGGAGTGTTGCACAAACCAAACAACATGACAAGGAACTCAAGACTTCCATACCTCGTCACTATTGTTGATTTCTTCTCATCACCCTCTATTATCTGCACCTGATAATATCAATGCCTCAAATTGAGCTTTGAAAACACTCGTGCCTTCACAATCTTATCGAAACAATCTGTTGCAAGTGGTAGTGAATACATGTTCTTTATTGTTTGCTTATTTAATGCACAATAATCACAACACATCTACAACTCACTTGTCTCTTTCTTCTTCTAGAACAATATTGGAGAAGCATATGGGGACCTTGAAGGTCATATGAAGTCTACATTAGCAAACACCTTCAATTTGCGCTTCAACTCCTTCAACTCTGGCCTTGACAACCGATAAGGAGATTTTTCTAATGGTTGCTTCCCCAACTCTAGCCCAATGTGATGGACCTCTATTGCACGTCTTAATGGTAGTACTTTTGGCAACTCATCAGGCATCAGATTTGCATACTTTTCCAATACATCAGAAATCTTTCCTGCAATACGTGTTCCCACTCCATCATCATCCTCAGTCTCTCTATTGACGGTCACATATGTCTCAACATCTAACAGTCGTACTACCCTACTCATACTTAGTGCAAAAACATGTTTCACCTTCACCTTACTTTATTGTCAGTGAGTAGGCAAAGTCCAAGTTTGTGTGTCTCCAACCAACAAAATATCATCGAAAAATGACACAACAATGGCTTTGTTTCCCTTTAAAAAGCCTTTCTCCAATATCATTTAAAAGTCATTCATCTCCATTACCATCAAGTCTAAACAACCCTACCAACCTGCAATTAAGACTGGCACATCACTTTCTAATCCTGACACTCTAGCCCTTGAGTTCACTTCCTTGACCTCCACCTACATGGGGGTTAGTTGCAGCCTAACTTCCTTTGGTAGCCCTGTCATCATAAAATTATTTGTGGCCCCTGTGTCCACCAAGGCTTAAATGACCCTACCATGAATCTCCAAGTCTAGAAACCCTAAACTTCTACATTCCATCGCACTAGCTCTCATACCATTCTATCATGCCCCTAATTCAGTCGCACTTCCAAGGGCGATGTGCGACATCGGAAAGGTTCATTACAAACCAACAACTACTACTTCTATATTACGCCTTACACAATTTTTACCTTAAGTTCAACTTCTTTGTTAATTAAGTTATGTGCAGAATCCATAACAATTCAAGTGCAATAAAAGCTAACAAGAGATCAAATTGTACAACAATGTTCAATAATTAAACATTTGTTGATTCTGCGATATTTTACAATAATTTTACAAGTATGAGGGGTTTCCCCAAATGGGCGCAACACACTGCCCAAAGTGTAATCCGTTCAGCCTTAAAGCAGAAAAATACCAATACGAAACTCGACTTGCCTTCCTAGCTGGGCGCATGGCCTAGCTACAATGTGGCCCAACTATTATGCATTTTTCCTACCCAAACTACCTACCTGTGACTTCCTAAATGCCTCCCAACTCTCCTTCGCACTGTCCTTGCAATATGCGAACTTGTTTCTATGGTTGGATGTTCTACCCTTAGAGAGAGTTGTCTTCGCCTTATTTATATGTGCTCGAATCTCCTCTAACAAATTGTCATGTCTTTTGGGTGAGTCGACCCGTCACTGACCTTCCCACCCATGTCGACATGCCCCTCCATTTAATGCTACCCGCAAGTCGTCTTGCATGCACTCGGGGTGTAGGCACCCTTGCCCCAGTGTGCACCCTCGTTAAATGCGCTCCTGCTTGCCGCTATGTGTGTCGTTTGTCTGTTTTCCACCATGCATGTTGCTACCCGCTACATGACTTGCCTCCACTGCGTGCCTTTAACCAAACTGCTACACGTAGATTTTCCTAAGAGTTTGTTGGGCGCCCGTTACCGTCGACGCTCATCGCAATACGGGCATGTGTGCCTATGACTCGCCCTCATGTGTCATGGGTGCCCGACTTGCTCAAGGACAGTGATGCCGACTCAGGGTTTTGACAGATATTATGACACAAAATACACTATGTTTGAAGTTCTTAATAATATGCTTTTTGATAATACATTTATTGGTGGCTTGTTTTTAATTCATTTTATTCTATATTTTTTATTTACAAAATTGTTAAAACATAATATATATAAATTTTATACTTATATTGATAAGTTTATTTATTTTTGGAATATAACTTCCATATATATATATATATATATATATATATATATATATATATATATTGGTACATATATTTAGCTTCTATAATTTAATTTAATTATCAATCATTATTAGGGAGATAGTAGGATTTAAGTTCCATGGAATATTTTAAAATATTTTTAATAATATACACAAATCGAAGATTGAGAATTATTTCGAAATGCATTTTTTGTTCTTTTCATTAAATTGATTAATTTAAAAAAAAATGTGATATGAACAAATGTCAAGTGAAATGAGTTATTGTTTTTTGGGCTTGTTGTATTGATAAGACATAGTATTAACCCATAGTATTGTAACAAAGTCTATTTATAGATTAAGAATATCCATGGCAAAGTGGGGGTAAATCTCCATGAATAAGAGTTGTTTTCCATCTTGTTTCAAATGTATATATGTTTAACTTATATATTGATTATATTTTTATAACAATAATAATGAAGTTATAATTTAGTTAGTTTTATGATTTTCTTTTTTTTAAATTTTAAGAGCTTTGATAATTATTATGAATTGATGTCTATGGTCATTTACTAGTCATTTAATATATGGTTGCACAAGCTATAATTATTTTAAATTATTTTATTTATTGGTTGATAATAAGGTGAAATGACTTTATTATCTTGGTGCATACAAATTTATTTTCCTTGTTTCAATAACAATAAGTAGACAAATTTTTTATTGACTGAAGCTAATGGAATTAAAGCTCTCACAATGTGGTTGTTGCCTAAGTTATGTTAACATCATAAATGAATTAAAGCTCTCACGATGTAGTTGTTCCCTAAGTTATTTTAACACCATAAATGCACTCAAAACATCCTCTATGCAATCAACAATCCTCCCATATCAACGTGCATTAATAAAATTTTAATTAAGTTGCTTTCTAAATACTCCAATAAGAGCTTAGTGTCATGGTTCATGGCTTGCAACCATAAACTTTTGATTTTATTCATGGGGCTTCACCTTGTTAACCAATATGTTATCAAGTTCATTTATAAGGAGGTTTTTATAATTGTGAAAGATAGAATGAACATATTGTAGGTATTGAGGAAGGTGGAGATGTTAGGTAAGGGAATATATAGATATTGGATGTGTAAAAAAAAGGTATTTAGTAAAAATAAAATATTTCTAATAAAAATAGATGTATTTTTAATTGGAAAAGTGTATTGAGAAGAGTGTTCAATAAAATGATTTTGGGAAATGTTTATCATATCTAGTGAAATTAGAAACTTTTTTGATATCCATAAACTCATATCATTAAATAGAAACTCTGTAACTTAAATAAATAATATATATATATATCTATAATATATATATAATATATATATAATATAATGGGGATATGTTATCTCAACTTAAAAATAAACCATATATCATGTTTGACCCTTCTTAATGGGTGCTATTTTGATATCGTGCTACTTGTCGGCGTTCCTTTCTCTTATGCTTATGTTTACGTATATGAATATATATTTGTTATTGATTCAAGAGGTTTATTTTACTGTTTAAAATTTGATATCAGAGGCTTATTCTTTCTTTCCAATATGGAAATTAAAATAAAATTTTATTAATATTATTGAATTATTAAAAAATATATATAAATTAATCATTTAGTAAAGAAAGGACTAACACTCTCTACTTTGAGTTTCAACTTTAACTTTTCCTTCTCTTTCCATGTGAAGGGTTTTATGTAAATATTTTTTTTAAAGTTATATTTTTTTTTTAATTTTTAAAAAATATAGTATTAAATAATATTTATTGAAAAATTAAAAAATAATATTTTTTTACTTAACTTTTAATATTTATAAAATTATATATTTAAATAATAAAAATATAATGTTAGAACTAGTTTATTGAGGAATGCAAAATTAAATTTAGGGGATTTCAATCTCTTTATAAAAATTTTGCATTCATTCAAGTATTGCACTAGACACATAATATAAGTCAGTATCTATAATAGAAATGAAATGATGCATCATTATTACTATTCTAATAACATAGTTTACTTCATGTTAGAGGTAGCATTTAATAAGAAAACCAACCTATTATGTGGTTGGCATGTTTAAATTATAATTGTGTGTGTGAAATGAAATGATGCAATTATTATTAATATTCTAATAACATAGTTTACTTAATGTTAGAGGTAGCATTTAATAAGAAAATCAACCTATTATGTGGTTGGTAGGTCTAAATTATAATTGTGTGTGTTTGTGTGTGTTCCATTACTTCATAAACAAAAGTCTTGTGCATTTTTATTCACAGTCCATGTAAACTCTAAGTGTTTGACTATAAACAATTGAAGTCAAAAATCAATATATTGCAATTTTCTTCTTTGGTTTTAAGCGTCATCATCTTCAAGTTCTTCATCCTTATGTTAGGGTCACTTTATCATCAATTTCAATTTTAATTGTAAGTTTTCCTACGTTAATACCTGTATCAAGTATTTTTGTTTCAATTCTCATCTTCTTCTCATTCTTTGGTAACTTCATTTCTACAAGTAAAGTTTTATTATGATTTCTCCAGTGAGAAATTTCATCATCTTTGGTTTATAGTTTTATATTGATATTTTCAATCTCTCTTTTGCGGGCAATTTTTTCGCTGTTGCATCTGTTTTATATGTTGTGACAATTTGAAAACTTCTATATATGGACACTTTGATGGGTTTGCACAATTTTTTCTTTTTGTTAATAAGGATTTAGTTCAAATATCTAATATTTCTTTTTGAATAATCATAAATTTGTTGTGGCCATTCCTCCCCTCTTTGGACTATAATGTCTTGATGAATTGACACTTGATCCTTCAATTATAAGTTGCAAATTCACTACATTTCTACTTGAAATTGTTTTTCTAATTCATTTTTCTTGTTAACCTCCTCTTTTAATCTACATTGTAAGGTATCTACCTCATTTTTTGAAATATTGGTTTTGTTTGCATAATTTATTTACTTTGAAGTGATTCTTCTTCGTTAAATATTATAGATTGAATCAACCTAACCATTTCACTTCATTGGAGAAACACCCATTCATATGCCCATTGCATGTGCTAATAACATAGAGAACATAAGAATCTCGCTTAGTTTTTTAAATTCTTAATTGATTTTCTATTAAATATATATGAAAACAAATAACCTCAAAGTAAACTAGAAGATCTTCGACTCCCTCATTCTCCCTTTTCAACTCCTTGATTTTCCATTTTATTATTTCAAGGGATATAATGAGTTTCCTAATTTGGTTATTATGACAATGGACCCAAGCTTTATAGGCTAGGTTTAATTATTTCTTAGAGTGCTCTTTGATTATCAACTCCATTTCTTGGATTTATTTTTAACCTTCATAATATTTCTTTTTTCACCTTTTTTCATAATATGTTTCTTTTTTTCACTTTTTTTTCTCTTGATTGAAGTTAAAAGATTAATTTTATAACCCTTTAATTGAACTTTGTAAAAGAATAATGAGTTTGATAAATTTTTAAACTTAGAAGTAAATTTATAAAGTATATGATATAGAATATGTTTATATAGTTGAGATAATGTAGGTAATGTCTAGGTACTTGGGTTTCACTAGGGAGAAATACCATAACACGTGCATTCATATTGGGGGATATCTATTGAGAAAAAATGACATAATATAGTGAGCATATAATACAGGGTAAAGGGTTTTTATAGGTTTTGTATAAAAAAATGGAGCTCAAAGTTAATGAAAAATATGAAGCGGTATAAAAAATGTTAATGAAAAAAATGGATACCTACAATATCTGGAGAAACTAGGGGTTTCTTGAATTGAGAAGGTGTATTGGGTATGTATTGGTAGAGGGTTAAATAAAGTGATTTTTAAAGGTACTTTCCAATATACAATCAAACTAAGGATATTGTTTAGTATGCCACAAATGCACATGCTATGTCATAGGTTCATTGAGTGAAATCCCTGTGTGTCTAGATAGAAAAAAAATATGAAGTTTAAATTTAATTACCGAATTGTTGAACTCAACATCATAATCAACTCTAAAAACTTTGGAAAATTCGAACAGGGTTGAATTCATATATAGTGTCATGGTTGTCAAGCAGAAAAAACACACAATATCTAAAATGCAAGAAAACATATCTCAAGTAAAAAATGAGATTCACAAATTTAAAAAGCAATGAGTCTACATTCAAGATTTGGGGTTTTCATGTTCTTGGTCAAGAGAATTAGTTAATATCATGTTTCAATTCCACATAATTGTTGTTCAAATGCCAAAAAAATGAAAGTTTCATTTCTAAAGAAATTGGTGACAAAGTATATGGTGAATCAACAATGGATACACTTCTGAAAGATTTTATTATCATAATGTTGGATAAGTTGATTCATGATCTATCACTTATTATTTTTAACTTAAGTCACAAGTAAAAATAGCTTACAAGAAAATGAGGAAATCACCTTTGATTTCAGCATCATCAGATTGGGAAAAGGAAAAAGTTGAAATGGTTTAAAAAGGGAATAATCTAATCAATCGCCCAGTTACAAATGAGTCATTTTATTCTAGTAGAAATAATTGAAGAAAAAAGATTCATGGCTTTTCTCTTCTTCTTTTTTCCATAAAAAAAAAGGAAGGAATGATGGATGTAGATCGACCTCAAGGAAGTAAACCTAGCTATAGTCAAAGGAAAGGAAAAAATTAGGATAAAAAATCCAAGGAATGAGTTACATTTGGTTAGCATAAATAGTTATGAATTTGTGATTTAAAAGTAAGGGCATCAGGAAGTCAAGGTGGTGGGCATTTTATTATAAAGATTAAATTTATAGTAAGAAATCACTTGAAGAGCTTACGGGAGTTTATCAATTTTGGATGTAGTAAATTTTATTCAAAGTTCTTCATACTTCTCTTGGTGAGCAGTTTGTCTTGTTTTATATTCTTATTGTGTTTAATTCATATGATATGCAGGAATTAAATCCAAAATAGATTTATTTTATTGGATTTTTATTTCTAAATTCAATATTATATTGTTGCTTGAAATACATACTTTTATTTATTTATTTATATTATTTATTTTTATTTTTATTTTTATTTATTTTTAAGGCTAATTTTATTAATAAAAAAACAAAAATATAATTACAAAGAGGCCCAGCCTCAACCATTGGCACTGAAGTTCATCATGAGTATCTAAACTGCCCTAGATTTGGGGAAACCAGTTTGACATGGCAAAAACCATACATATATTCCAAGACCGACACCAAAGGAAAACCATACATATGACTTGGAACCATTCTTTAAGGAAAAAACTAGAAGAAGTTTTGACACAGCACCACCTGATGCGACTAAAAATATGACAAACTCGCTTATCGTTCAGACAAACAGCAAAAACAACAAGTGACTGGACCAAACCTGTTAGCAACAAAAGTCTGAGTTCGCTAGTGGGTGGCAACAGATGCCACGTGGCTTCATTTGTTATCATCCTGGTTAGGTGTGTCCTTGACAATGAGGCAAGCGTACCAGCCCCAATCTTCATCCTCCTCCGCCACGTCGCCTTTCACTACTCCACCTGGAGGCTCCCTTGCATGCTGGGTGCCGCTCGAGCTACCAGCTAATTCCATTGTAATTGAAACTTCGGCTGAGCTGCCACCAGTTTGTTGAACGTCGCCAGCCTGAACTCCTTCATCATGTAGTCGGCCACGCTTGACTCCCATACTCTCATCCTTCGAGTGTTTCTCAGAACCACAACCAACTTCCTAATTTCTCTCCTCCTAAAATTACGCTTCAGAATTTCTCACCTGAGCACTGTTCTACTCATTTTCTTCTGAGAAAGCAATGGTTACATTGGCAGTTATGATGGGCCTGTTCAGGCTACTCTAGAACTTGAACTGGGTTGAGTGAGGGACAGAACTGGGATGCAGAGGGGAAATTGCAGTGTGGAGCCGGAAATCACTGTGTGCAGCCATTGAGGCCTGCACTTGCCCCCGTCCACTGCGCGTTTGAGGATAGTGTCCATGAGGCAGACTGGGAGGAGGCGAATTCTCATGGGTATGAGGGGGTGAGGCAGGAACAGAGCTTTGCACTGCTTGAGGGCGAGTGCCGCCACTGCGGGTGCCTCCTTTGCGGCTCCTCATACGATGACAGACCATATCAATGTGGTTAGAGTGCAAATCAGTTGGACAAGAGGTCGAGAAGGAGAGCAGGTTGTGAACAGAGAGCTCCCGTGCTAGATTCAAAGGGCAATGCTTGGAATGGTTGTAATGGTGCCCATTTCCAAGTTCAATACAGCAGAGAAGCCAACAACGACTCCCGGTGGCAGTTCTGCTACAGGGATTTCCAGCCGGAGGTGGACAGATGTTGAGGGAAGGAGGATAGACAGAGGGGTCGAAAGGCTCCATGTTATTTCCAACTATGTTTGAATCTCGGCCTGACTGGCCATTTAATGCTGCATTCAGGCTGGCTTGTGTTCGTTTCAGGGGAGCTTGGGACGGAGTGCTATCCACCGTCTGGCAGGTCTGAATGCCAGCGGTCCGTTGGGTCACCATTAATTATCTCGGAATTCACCCACATCCGGGTGCGCCTCTTCCTCCTGAGCCATTTCATTCTTCACCATTTCTTTATATTCCAGTATCTGGTGTTCAGTGGCTAGTGTAGAGAGAGAGCCTATATGGAGATCCCTCCCGCTTTCCACTCCTATATTTGCTAATAGGTCAACCACCTTATTTCCCTCCCGACGTATGTGCTTGAGATTGATCGCTCTATGGGAGGAGAGCCAGATTTCAATAAGTTCTAACCTACTCGCCATTCTCCATCTGTTGCTCACTTTACTTGAGGATGTGCCCTACAAAATTTTGTTGACCATATTTATAAGGATCTGCGAGTCTCCCTCTATAACAAGCGGGAATAGACCATGTTTTTGGGCTAGAATGAGTCCCTTCCATAATCCTTCTAATTCTGTCAAGTTATTAGTATCCCATCCATTTGAGCCTTAGTAGGTTAGAAGAGGAGTTCCCTTATGATCTCTGAATATTCCCCCAAATCTGGCCTTTCCTAGATTCCCTTTCAAGGCTCCATTAAAGGTTAGCTGGAACATGTGATGGGGAGAAGGAAGCCACTTATCTAGTGTCCTGCTTTTTGCTTAAGTTTTTCTTTTGATTATTATCTCTTGATTCCACTGAAAAGTACAATTTGCCCATATGGTTTGTTCCTGAGGGAGGGAGGGAAAGTCCTCCTCGGTCCATGTTTGAAGAAGTAAAGTTTCCCTGGTATTTTGACACATTGTATTCTAAAGAGATTCCAAGGGCATAGATTGGTCCTTGAAGATTCGCCGATTTATCTCCTTCCAAATTATCCACATGAGAAAACCTGGTATAAGCTTCCATAAGGAGTTTAAAAGCTTGCTTTTGAATGGGTTCCTTGTCCAGTTGTGAATAGTGGAAACAATATCTCCTTGTGTCCGCCCATCCTTTTGGCATCTAAAGCTAACTTTTTCCCAAAGCTTGTGTGCTAATGGATAAGAGTTCATAAGATGCTTAGTGGTTTCCTCTTCTTTCTTACAGTTGGGACAAATGGAGGGGTCATGGAAGCTTCTCTTCCAGAGATTGTCCCACGTAAGGATTTTGTTGTGACATAAAAGGCATAGAAAGGTGGATACTTTCGGCCAAATATTGGGGTCCCATATTTTTTTCCAGAGAGGATCTTTGATAGTGTGTTCCTTCATAATGATGTGATAGGCCTCCCTAGTAGTGAAGGTTCCTTTTTCCTCATAGCCCCATCTAAGAACATCCTTTTCATCTGAATATTGTATTTTTCTCTTTGTTAATTCAATACCAAGAATTTGTTGAGCTGATTCCATTCCATGTCTTAATATGTGACCTGTGCTACACCATTGCCTATGCCCCTGCATTGTGGAAGGAAGCTAGAAGTGCTTGATTGTGTCCGATGTTTGCAAATCCTATTCCGGGATTTGATGAGGTAAGATTAATTCCTTTAGTTTGGGTTGTTGTTGCCAGGAATCATCCTAGAACCTTGTTGTATTTCCATCCTTAACTTCCCAGAAACTATGCTACTAAATTAAGAGCTTCTGTTTCTTGGCCGCATTCCAGATAAGAGAACTGGGTTGCCCATGGGGTGAATGGTACAGTAAGCCATTTCCACCAAATGCGAGCACCCATAACCACGTTGTTGTGATAAGGATCACATAGACCCGTTCCACCTGCAAGCTTTGGTAGGCAAATTGTGTCCCATTTGACCAGATCCCATTTGCTTCTTTGTTCTGAGCTGTCCCATAGGAAGGATCTTTGTATACGTTTGATATCTTTGAGAACCCATTTGGGTGCAGCCAGGATCGAGAAGAGATACAGTGGCATGGATTAGAGAATCACCTTGATTGAGACGAGACGACTGGCCATATTGAGTGCCCTATGAGTCCAGGAGGATAGGCGTGCCTCCAGTTTTTCTAAGAGAATCCTCCAAGAGGAGTGTTTCAGAGCTAAGTCAGTCATAGGAGCACCAAGATACTTGGAAGGGAGAGCAGCAATAGTGAATCCAAGTATGCAAGCTATAGAAGCTTGGGTGACAGTAGGGGTGTGAAAAAAGAATATTTGAGATTTGGCTTTGTTTATTTTCGCTCCAGAGGCATCCGAAAAGTCCGACAATAGAGAATTGAGTTGTTGAGATTCCTAGACTGAAGGGTGACCAAAAAGCAGGTGGGTGAAGGCAGGAGTGTTAGGAAATGATAGGCCTCTGAGATTATGGGATAACAGAGCATTTTTAATACTTCGGCCAAGACCTTCCACCATTAAAACAAAGAGGAAAGGGGAGAGAGGGTCTCCCTATATGATTCCCCATGATGGCTGGAATGGTGAGGAGGGGATGCCATTGATCAAGATTGAGAAGAAAGAGGAAGAGATGAGACTCATGACCTAGCATATCTAGGTGCGAGAGAAACCAAATGCAATTAGGGTCTTTTGAATATACATCCAGCTTAAGCTATCAAAGGCTTTTGAGAGGTCGATTTTAAGGAGCATACCTGATATTTTGGAGTGCTTCAGCGAGTGGATGATTTCGTGAGTTAGGATTATGCCATCTGTAATCTGCCTGCCTTCTACATATCCTGACTGCTTCAGCAAAATGAGAAGGGGTAGTAGCGATTTGAGTCTTGAAGCTACGATTTTGGAAACAATCTTGTAGATGACGTTACATAGGGCAATGGGTCGATATTTGTTAGGGGTGCTAGATTGAGCTTCCTTTGGGATAAGGGCTATGAATGTGGCATTCATAGCCAAAAGCATCCACCTCAAAGTTCTCAATTCCTCAACAACCTGCCAGACTTCCATTTTTATTAGCTCCCAAAATTATGGAAAAAATTGGAAGTAAACCCATCAGGACCAAGCACCTTCCCCTCTTTCAGTTGATGTACTACATTTTCCACTTCCTATAAGTCAACCGGCTTGAGTAAGAGT
>APFE031239028.1:0-10645 GCA_000404065.3 Pinus taeda
AAACCGAAATAAGCAGAGAGAAAATAACAGTAAACTGCAAATAAAGACTGTATACCTCCAGATCTTTAAAAATGACGCAGATAGGGCTACCGGAAACCTTTTCGCGTGAAACGAAAGGGGTTCCTCACTGGAACAGATGCTCCGAACCCAACAGAGCAGTCCTCTCGGCCCAAAAACAGTCAGAAACAGTAGATCTAGGAAACGACAGCCGCATGCAGTTCTACCGGCTTCAGATTTGGATCACCAACGGACGCGGCCCTCAAATAGCTCTGATACCATGTAGGAATTTACAGGGTAAGTTCCTCAGACAGAACACCAAAAGGACACCGCTCACAAACAGATCACAGATCAATACACCAGTATTTTGACGTGGTTAAAACCCTCAGAGAGGGAAACAGTCCACGGCCTGCGCCAACGTGGCTACTACAGGCAATTTATTAATAAAAGAATGAAAATTTACATAAGCTTCTCTCATGCACGGTTAACCTACAAATGACCATCCATGCGCTTTAAATAGAATTCATGGACCAATCGGGTGTCAAGCCACGGATCAAGTGTCGGTAATACCGAGGAGAGAATGAACCGTCCGATCACTACATATCGTGACCGTCGGATTGTAAGTTACAAAATGTACAACGGGAAAAAAACACACTTTACCTAACTCTATACCTAACTCTATACTAGACCAAGTTGAACTTAACTATTCCTATGTGTCGGAATATCCTAACATACTTCGCTATCTATTAGATTCCATTAGATGTCTCTTTACAACTTAGAGCCTCGCTCTATTTATACAATCCCATGGTCTGCGGAGCATGGGTATGCCAACATTACATTCAAAACTAGGGCAGACAACTCTATGACTCCAACATACATTTCACACTCCGCACCCACAATTTGCGGAGTCTTTACAACAATATCAAGTCAAAACTTGGACTTTGAGGCCCAAAACATGCCTTAGCGGGATTCCATGCCCAACAAGCCCCCAACACAAACATCGTGACTCGCCCTCAAGTCACTCTGTTGGTGCAGTGATCTTGGCGTGGAGTCCCTCGAACTGTTCTCAAATGTACTGATGTCTGCAACGCACTAAGTTGCTTCTTACTGAACCTGTTGCAACTGTTCTTCTGATACCTCTGTGTCTGGCATGCTTCCCTGCATCTACGGGTGCATCCCCTATATGTGCGCGAGCTTTCCTTCGATATTCGTCATGATTTTGAAGGCCTCGTCAATCCATGGTTGAACGCGCGCTTTTAGAATTGCCTCCTTATCTCACGTCGCATCCACATGCTCCTTTAATGCCTTAGCTTCTTGCATCCTCGCAAGCCACTGATTGAGGACTACTGTCTGCACAGTTCCTCAGACACTATCGTATTGCTACTAGAGTTCTCCCGACTCTGTCTCCAGGTGCTGGATGTTGGGGTCCTCATGCAAAGTCGTGAGGACCTCAAGTGCTTGTTCCAACATGCTGGTACAATCTCGCACTACACCCCCAATTTCTTCCAATCCTGATGTGATAGCACTAGCGTGTTGTTCTCTGACTTTTGGGGGAGTGGAAGGTTGCGCCTTCAACTGCAGCTCAGCAATCTGAAGATTCAGCTCCAGCTGAACCTTTGTTGTTTCTTCCTTGGCCTCGCAGACTCTGGTTGCCAATCTGTGGATCTACACCTCTACCGGTAAGTATGTTGGGATGGCCAGCTCTGGGATGCGTCGGCAAGCGTCATCTACCACCTGCTTCAAATGTTGATTTTGGGACACCAATTAGTTGTGCTACAAGGTCAGTTGTTCCATGTTTATCTTCTTTTCGCTAAGAACTTGAATCGTGTGGCTCTCCCTGACACACAACTCTGCCATTATCCCATCCTGTAGGTGTCTCTCGCAGAAGGGCAGCCAAATTAAGGCAAAGGCCTTTCAACATGTTAACAGAAAATCTATCGGTCACATTCGTTAAGACTAGGGCCCCTTCCAGCAACACTATCATGTTTTCCATCTGTGTGCACAACATCTAGTCTGCTACCGAGGATCCTATTACAAGGTGGGTTGAAAGGGTACCCTCCTGAGGGGGGCGCACCTGTAACTCCTACAACTTTGCCCTGAGGACCCCCAACATAGTCTGGTGCTCCTGCATAAAATCATGAAGTGCTTCATTTGTGACATCATGGACCATCTCGCTGATGTCATGGAGATCTCCTTTGGTTAAGGTGATCGAGTCATAGGCCAACTTCGAGGCCTTGACCTTCTTTCTTGGCCCTACTCGCTCTGCGATGTGTGCGCGCTTCAACTGCGTGGATGTGGTCCCTGGGTCTACCCTCCCTTCTACTATTTATGTTTCTCCTGCTCGTGCGAGGATGTTGCTTGGCCCTCGTCTGCATTCATGGTTGCTGCCTTTGCCACCTATGCTACTATTGCTGCTTTTGCGGCCTTCTTCTGCTCGACAGCTTTCTGTGTCACCTCACGCGCTGCCCTTACCTCAGCTACTATTGTTTCCTTCCGCCTTTATTCTGTCAATAGAGTGACACGCATCTTGGCATCGTCCTTCTTCTTCTGCGCTACCACCTTCTCAAGGTCTGCTAGATCTGGGGAACACCATTCCAGAGGCCATGTCTCCAAGACAGTAAAAATTGCGTCGTCAGTGGCTACAAACAGTAGCTTCGTCCATTGCTTCACCGGATCCTTTCACACCCTGATATAAATGTTGTGTGTGTCAACTTTAAAGTCTGCAAAACTGTGTAGACTATTGTACACCGTGGGCGAGAGGTGCAACTTTTGGTTGATCCACATCCAGATGTTCATGTCCATGAGCACCCAGAAGATTTTGGTGTTTCTTATTTGTTTCGCATCCTTTGTGGCTTAGAGTGAAGCGTACTTCGCGGCCTCCGGTAATTCTCTATTAATGTTAGGGAATTGACTGTCCTCCGGCAGTTCTCTTGCTACAAGCAATATGGATAACAATAACCACGAATAGTGGAAGGTTTTATCCTGCTCCTGAGCTTCGCGATAGTTTTTCAAAAATTCCTCGCAGAGGAACTCAGACCAGTTGAACTGGACCCCCTCTATGCACTACTCAGCTAGTGCGATCACCGGTGTCGATACCTCATCGGCACGGCACTTCCTCATGACTTTTCCGGCTAGGATTTGGATTGTTATGCGTACCCCTTTGTCCTTGATGATAGAGATGGTTTGTTGGCTTGTTGGGGCCTAACCCAAGTTCAGAGGTGATTTAGCCAAGCAAATCTCGGTACTACTGGCCTTTTCGACAACAGTTTGCAGAGCGCGGACTGAGGTCTCACCCGAAGTAGTATGGGAGGGTGCTAGAACCATGCTTTCGCACCCTAGAGATGTCTGATGAGTTCAAGCAGTCCGCAGTTTGGCCGGACGCGCTTGTCGCTACGCGCACTTTCCCGTACCTCACAACCTGAGATGTTGCCTTCGCACAACTCTAATCGGGGGCCGAATGCTATTACTACCCAACTCCTTACTAGTAATCCAATATTAGTTGATTAAATTAGCTTATTTGTATGCTTTTAGTTATACTTAACACTATTCACCATTCATACAAGTGCACGCAGTAAAGAAACATGATATTCGCAAATGATATCAAACATGTATTAACTCAAGAACAAATATACAAAATTAAGGTAAAAATTCTCTTTATTGATCTCTTCCTTGGTTGCAGACTCGACTTCGCCCTATGCACTTAGCTGCAGGGGTCTGCGCACTCAGCTGCGGACTCTACTAGGCCTCTGTGCACTCAGCTGCAGAGCCTTCTCCTACTCTATGACCCAAAACACACCTAGACTCTTGTTCTTTCCCTCTACTTCGCTATCTATTAGATTCCATTTGATGTCTCTTTACAACTTAGAGCCTAACTCTATTTATACAATCCCATGGTCTGTGGACCATGGGTAGGCCGACATTACATTCAAAACTAGGGCAGACAACCCTATGACTCTAACATACATTTCGTGATCCACGCTTGCATTTCTGTTAGTGATACCATCTACCTTATATGTTGCAGTTCATTACAACGACATCCTATATGTTGGAACCCAAGTTGCATGTAGTACCATTTGTTTTCCTTGGTACTTTTTGGATCAACTTTATGACTTCAATGATCAGCATTCTACTTCAACATCATTGATTAGTTTTTTATACGTGATATTGTGACATGTACTTCTATGGATATGATCAGATGATCCACTATGTATTTTTAGTTCTTTTATACTTGTATACATATTAGGTCCACTTTTGTATTTGATATGTGGACATGCATTATTATCTCTAAGCATGGGCATGCCCGCCTCAGGCAACAACTTTTTTTTCTGATCTCTTCCACTGGCTTGGCAAGCTAAAATCTGGTGAACTCCTCTCAAGTCCTTGCATGATTCTTTCTATACACTTAATACATTTCAGCCATCATGTACCCCTTCTAACCTCATATATTAGGGGGCATATGTTATAGAACTATTTACCACCCTTGGTAGATTTGATGCTCTGTGATATGGCCTAGGGCAACCCTTCCCTACCAGACTTGGTCCATTTTCTAAAAAACAATGTTTTAAATCCCATACATGATTTTTCCCTATCTAAAGCGCATGTACATGCGGTTCAATCTATACCCAACCCACGTATATGTGTTAAAACATTAAAAAATATATAATATCCCTTAATTCAGGCGGATTTTATGGGTTTGACCTGATACTCACTTATTATAGCTCGTGGCCCAACTGTTTCCTAATTGAAAAATCTAATTTGGAGAAGTATACATAAAGCTCCATGGGAAGGCCTGAGGGAGGAGAAAATATTATATATTGATATTATAGTTGATTACATCCCTGATCAAGTCTAAAGATATCTATGTGCCTTCTGCAGTCCCAATTCATAAGAAACCCCTGTTTCCTTCTTGACATGTCATTCATCCATTCATGACATCCTTGTGTATACCTATCAAGGAGGATTTCTAAGGCCTGGGCAAGACATATCGGGAGGACGGTTTTTATTGGAGCCGGTGGGCAACTCCGTATTTTCTTTAGCTTACATTAATAAAGAGTCATTGTCTTGTTCTTAATGATAATGATCTTTATGCATTAATTTATGTCATGATTTTCTTATAAAATATTATGTTAATGCGTATTTACTTATATGCTTATATGACCTAACCTTGATATCATGAACATGCTTTCAATTATTTTGGTTTATATTATTTGCCTTGAATGAATTGCAGGTCCTAAAGTGCAAGGAAGAAGTAGAGGGTTTGGACTCTACATGAACAACCTCAAATGTAGGACCTATGAGTAAGACCTTCTATGCCAACTTTAACTGTTTAAGTATTAGGACTGCCTATTTGTATGTCTCTTTCTGTTGTATGTCCTCTACTCTGTTGGGGTTCTCAACCCAAGACCCTAGGGTGATTCTATCCAAAACACTCTTCTTCTCTTTCTATCTTTGTCTGGAAATTCTATCCACAATCACTATGGAACTGCCGCTATCAACTTCTAGCCAATTTCTGTTTGTTGGAAGTGGTATTTTTCTAGGCCTTTACATTACAACCTCTTCCACTTCTTTCCTTGAGCACATCTTCTCCTCATATTTGAAATTTTTTAGGTTGTGCATCATCATTTTCAAACTTCTCCACTCTCCTTTATTGTCCTTACTTCAACAAATTCATTTGGTTATTAGGTCTTTCCAAAATCTATTTTAAGAGCTCTGCATGCTCTCCTTCCTCTGTCACAGTTTCAATTGTCATAGTTGCCACCACTCTTCTTCTCTCAATTATCTTCATATATAATTCTTCATAACTAATGTTAATTATAAAAACAACATACAAGATTTTACAATCTTTCCTTTCGCTCAAAAGCACTTCACCTCTATTTCTTCAAAATAATCCTCCTCAAGAGCACATTTCCTCTTTTCAACCAAATTCTGTGTTTCTCTAATATTCTCTAGTCCTCTTATTAGTCTTTGTTGTTCTTCATTGTTCTCTTTCCTTAGAACATTCTGCTCACTATCCTTCCAAAATTGCAACACTTTTCTTGTGGGTATCAATCTTCAAATGAAAAATAAAGTGTAAAACATAAACAAATTTTACCTCCTTCAACTCCTTTGATTGATTTTGCTATCATATCTCATCCCAATGTCGAAATAGTATTTTGGTTGTTATCTCCCTTGATTTATCCTTTCATACTTTATATTACAAGGTTTTCAAAGCACTCCTTCTTTGATGCCAAATGATGCAAGCCCAAATTATGGGCCTTCCAAATATTTGGTTTGATCGAACCCACAATGCCCAGATCTATTCCAAATTTTGCTTCCTTCAACCCAAAATTTAGGGAGATAATTCCCTTTTAAAATATTGTATAACTTAGTGGAAGGATCTGCAAGGGGGGTACCAAAGCACCAGATTTAAGTATCATTTTTAAACATAGTCACCAGAGCCAAGATATGCATATAAATGCATAGCCCAACCCATAACAGAACCACCATGGCTGAACTCATTCAGAATAAGAACTGCACCCAACTTTTAACCTTCAGACTAGCCCACCTAACACATAAATTGAAGCTTGACCTTTTCGATACCCACTTGAAAATTTAATTAAGACCCAGACTGGGCCACTTGCTCCACATGCCTTTGATAGTTATTATCCTTCACCTTGGCCTTTCCATGTGAGCCCATTCATTATTGCCTGTTCCCTTTTCCTTTATGGCCCATTGTTTCAAGTCTTAAATTGTGCCACATATACTCCACCTATCGACCCCATTTATGCCCTCATCCCAGATTATAAATAAATTCTAATAGAAAAATGCCTGGGCTATCTCTGTTTCGGGTAATGGAAATAATTGTAGTTAACTATCATCTGTCTCATGACAAATTCCACTCGGCTCTCGGCTCTTCTAAATGCTTGCTCAAAACTCAAATGACTCTCAGCTTTAACATATCCGGGTGACAGATAATTTCCCATCCATTGTTTTCCAACTCCCTTCCAATTATTAGATCCTCAAGCCTATTTCCCACCTTTAAGTATGCCCACTCATAAATTAAAATTCCACTTGAGCTTTAAGACTTCTAACCTGGTGCTATTAATTGATGACTCCTTCTCAGGTTCTGTCTCCAAGAGTTATCAAGTGACAGACTTGTGTCAAGAATCTAAAAAAACTAAGTATTACACCAATCCTCTGTGCTCAACTCCTCTGGCTTTGTTTTGTGGCTTCTGGCTCCTCTGGTTCAAATTCAAATTAGTTTCGCCCTTTATAATCTCCACTCACCCTTTTGTTCTAATATCAATCCTTTGTCTTCAAGCTTCCCTTATGCTTATACTCACTATTCGGTACTCTAAAAATACTCATGTATCCTCTAGTTAATGGATCGTTGATCCTTCATTGGTCAATGATCAACACCTATGTCTCCTGAGATTATTCTTCCAAATCACTCTATCATAGTTAAATGCTCCATGTAATGATAATCTCTCGTTGTTCCTCATGAATGTTGAGTTCTTTTGCTTCTACTATGACTCTGATACAAGAATAATCCATTATTCTTTGTGCTTCTTAAGGTTATTCTTCCACTGCACTAATCATTCATGGGTTTGACCTAGGCTTGAAACACACCCGTATCACATTCGACTCATCATCATAAACATGGTTTAATAGGACACATTACAAAATACTCGAAACCAATAACTTCCTCTATTAATGTAGAAATAATTTACAACGACCCTCGTGACATGATTTAAAATAAAAGCCCCTCCCAGCCTTAAGGCCTTATTCGGCCCTCAAATCCTCTTGAAACTCTCCTCTTACCCACACTACACACCTTCATTCTTCATCATCTGATTCTACTTTGATTACATGTTTTTATACAAATAGGACTTTGAAACAGATTCAAGTTCAGATCCTACATTTACTCAACTATTCCTATCTAGATCCACTAATTACTCAACAATCCCCTATTATAGGATTCTCTAAATCCATAAATATTTCTAGAAATCTAACTACCTACAATATCTCAAATCACTTCAAATATTCTCGAGATCTCTCTTTTAAGAGTAGAACTAGCTACAATATTCACAATTTCTCTAATTTTCCTTACAAACATAGGAAAATACAGATAATCAAATAATTACAATCTATTAGGGAACCAACTCCCTTGGTAAATGAAAACCCCTAAGTCTAGTCAAAATACATTTTGACTCAGAAGTGGGATGATCTTGCATCACAACCACAACAAAACAAGTCCTCATCACACACTCAACGCACTTAGTATGACAATGCACTTGTTGGTCCAACACAGTTCTGTCTCTGAACCTTTCTTCATCTAATCATTTTGTTGCAGTGGCCAACCATTTCAAACTTGTCTGGTGAGAGCTATTTTTGTTGTTCTAAAATTTGTGTAGCCTCCCACGCCACCATTTTCCTCTTTGAAAACAACTCTAACAACTTTAATTTAAACATGGGAAACAATCCTTGCCTCTCCAACCTTTGTTCTTTCTTCATCATATGCCTATTTGAAAAGAGTAACGAGTGTTCTCACTTCTACTTTTTCTTAGAGAAACTCATTTTTTTTCCATTTTCCTCCACCTCTGCTCCTTCGTTTATCTCATTGTCATCACACAACCAGACCTGCTCATCACATATTTGCAATAGATTCTCATCATACCACTGCAACACCATGAATTATGTCAAATCACCATTGCACCAGAACTACTTTTTCCACAAACAACTAGACATACCATCACATTACTAATATTGGGATGATGTCATTACCTTTAGCTCTGATATTCATCGGCCTCTCGTATTTACCACAATAGCTCTAATATCATATGTTAGAATCACAAAACAATGAGAGAGATGGTGGTGTCTAAATACACCATTGTTGTGTTTTCAGTGGCCACTGCGACCATTTAACATGCGTTTGATCATCCTTTAAATAGGCTACATATGGAGATGAATGCCATGGGAAAAACCAAGGGTGCCGGTATATATGGATCCAAAAATAATGATTAAATTGACCGAGTCAAGTTTACTAGATCCACCCTCACAATTTTTTCGCCTCCTTCAAATCTACAAATTTAAAAAAAAAAAATAGATTAATCAAATTTCAATTTTCAATTTTTTTGAAATGTTTGGTTTCCTATGTTCTAGCTTCAATATATCTCATGTATTGGGAAAGCTTGAGTTTTTCCTTAGCTACTCTAGCAAATAGGTTGTAGCATAACAACTGATCTCAGTTGTTTTTATTCAATCAATAACATGATGAAAACAATGGAGGCCTTGCATATAAGTTTGAAAGAAAACACAAAAATATCTTATAATATTCACCTTGAAATATCAAATACATGATTTTTAAAAGATCCTATAATAGAAATTCAATTCCATTAAACACACGATTACTATGACAGTAACAAGAAAATCATTGAAATAAAAAGGCCAATGACTACTACTAAGACATCAAAACAGTGAAAAGTGTAGTACACTAGTTCTATGCATACAAGAGAAACAATATAATAAATTTTAGGAATGTTGTGCAACAGTATGAGACTGGCTCAACAAAACAAATAAAATCTCAAATTCTAGAGTCTACTAAGAAATGAGAGAAAAATAGATCATTGTATGGGCCTTCACACTATATGGAATATAACCACAATTGTGCAGGTAATCCTAACTATACAAGAAAAAAGAAACAAAAAATATGCATATATGTGGGCCATAGTTGTGATGATCAAGAAGAAAGAACATGTTTTCATAAATTATCAATAAAATAAACAATTTTCAGCCTTGGGCTTTGAAAGAAATCAAACCTTCATTGATAACTTTATATCATCATTTTTGTTCTTTTCGTATCTAGGAGTTGGGAATGGTAAACAACGTTGGATTGTGCAGAACATGTGAATCCTTTTAGCAACAATTGTTGGTAACCTTAATTTTGGGAATGTTGACACAACTCCAGTATAAAATTGAAACTTTGGTGTCAACCATGCACGATATCATTACAATCATCTCTGGCTCACCTTATATAACAAGAATTGAAAAAAAAAATGTGTAGATCAAACTAATCTTTCTTCTGAAACTACTACAACACTTTGTCCCAAAAAAACTTGGGCAACACAAAGAGCTCATTGATGGCAGTGCTTGTGTTATGAGACCAGCTCAAGAAAAGATAGAAAAGATAGAGCGCGCCTTAGAGTTCAACCTCTTCGAGGGGGCAACCTCCTTTACATTACATAAATGAACAATTCTTGGATGATTCAAATGACAAAACCCTCCTTTCTATAATAGGAAGTCTGGAGTCACAATATACCCAGCCGACCTAACAATAATAATATAAATCCACAAAAATAACAATAGAGGGATTCTATGGGGCACAGTAATAACAATATGGGGGCAATAGGGCACAACAATATTAATAAGGGGTAAAACTACAATAGTAATGGGGTAATCACTAGTATTATAGGGACCCAACAGCTTGAACTTGTTTGATACCAAAAATAGGTTTAATAAGAAGGAAATTTCATATCAGAAAATAGCTTACAATCAAAAATCCCAATAAATAATCTTCAGAGTTGAAAGATGGTGTTTTAGCTACTTGTGCCTTTGGCAAGTGGAGGCAATTATAAAAATAAGAATGGAAATTGTTGTCACCAAAGTGTCC
>APFE031239034.1:0-18435 GCA_000404065.3 Pinus taeda
CAGGACAATCATGGATATGGCGAGGAGTATGTTGAAGACAAAGCATTTGCCAAATGATTATTGGGCTGAGGCTGTACATTGTGCAATGTACATTTTGAATAGATGCCCTACAAAAGCAGTGATGAACAGAGTGCCAGAAGAAGCATGGAGTGGGAGAAAGCATGGAGTCACCCATATGAAAGTTTTTGGATGTGTGGCTTATGCACACAATCCAGATCAGCTAAGGAGGAAGTTGGACAACAAAGGGGAGAAATGTTTTTTCATTGGATACAATGAGGAATCCAAAGCTTACAGGTTGCATATCCCATCTACCAAGAATTTTTTTGTGAGTAGAGATGTTCAGTTCATTGAGGAGGAAGCTTGGGATGGAAGCATAGAGAAAACAATGAATGTTAAAAACTGTTTGTCTCATGATAAAGATAATGAGGAGATGGCTGAAATATATCCCCAAACAGCAGTGCCAACACAAGGACAGCAAGAGACACCCTTGAGGAGAAATGAAAGTGCTTCTCCAAGCACACCATAAGGAGGAAATTCAAGTGCTTCTTCAAGCACTTGTACACCAAATGAAAGAGGTAAGAAATTCAGAAATTTAAGTGACATTTATGAACAAGAGGCAACAAATGAAGGTATGAATTCTTTGTTTGCATTATATTTCCATGTTGATGACCCTATTCATTTCGAAGAAGCAATTAAGGATAGGAAAGGATAGAAGCTATGGATGAGGAGATCAATGCCATAGAAAGAAACAAGAAATGGGATTTGGTTGAACTACCAAAAGGAAAAGAAGTCATTGAAGTCAAATGGGTTTACAAGACCAAGAGTAATGCTGAAGGCAAAATAGAAAGACACAAGGCAAGACTTGTTGTCAAAGGATATAAGTAATAGTATGGGAGAGACTATGAGGAGACTTTCATACTGGTTGCAAGAATGGAAACCGTAAGAGCCGTGTTGTCCATAGCAGCACAAAACAAGTGGAAAGTTTACCAAATGGACGTAAAGTCAACATTCCTAAATGGAGTGTTAATGGAAGAGGTTTACATTGAACAACCTCTAGGCTATGAAAAGAAAGGCCAAGAGAACAAAGTGTGCAGATTGAAGAAAGCTCTTTATGGGCTAAAGCAAGCACCAAGAGTATGGTACAGTAGGATAGATTCCTATATACTGGAAATTGGATTTGACAAGTGTGAGGGAGAACCCACCCTTTACATCAAAGAAAAAGATGGTAATATTCTAATTGTTGTGTTATATGTTGATAATGTTATTTTCACAGGTAATGATGATTGCCTTATTGAAAATTTCAAAATGGTCATGAAAGAGGAATTTGAGATGACTGACATGGGTTTGCTGAGATACTTCTTAGGAATAGAAGTATAACAAAGTGAAAATGAGAATTTTATCTCACAAGAGAAATATGCAAATGAAGTGTTGGAAAGATTTAATATGCAGGACAACAAGGTAGCAGTCACTCCCACAGTGATGGGATTAAAACTCAGCAAAGAGGACAGCAGCAAGGATTTTGATCCTAGTTTGTGCAAGAGCATAGTTGGCAGCCTTATGTATTTGACTGCAAATAGGCCGGATATAATGCATGCTGTTAGTTTAATTTTCAGATTCATGTAGAGGCCAAAAGAAGCACATTAGCAGGAAGCAAAAAGAATTCCGAGGTATGTTAAAGGTACTAAAAGGTTTGGAATTTTATATACTACTTCAGAATGTTCACATTTAATTGGATACACTGGTAGTGATTGGGCTGGAAGTGTAGATGATCGGAAAAGCACATCCGGTTATGTTTTTCACATGGGTTCAGGAGCTATTTCATGGGCTTCTAAAAAACAGCCTATTGTAGCATTGTCTACAGCAGAGGCAAAACATGTGGCAGCTATAGCAGCAGCATGTCAAGCAGTATGGATGAGAAGGACGTTAAGGAGTTTAGGCCAAGAGCAGGCAAAAGGAATAGTGATTTTTTGTGACAATAGCTTAGCTATTGCATTATCCAATAATTCTGTGTTTCATAAGAGAACGAAACACATTGACACAAAGTTTCACTACATCAGGGAATTGATAAACAATGGAGAAATTGTTTTACAACATTGCAGGACTCAGGAGCAGGTTGCAGACATTCTGACCAAGCCATTGGGCCAGAAAAGTTTTGAATTTTTGAGGAAATGTTTGGGTATGACTGATAACCCAACAGTTGAAATTAAAAGGGAGTGTTGAAATATAATTTCAACCGCAGCTCCATTAAACGGCGACTGTAAAACCATTTTAGGAAAACCACCAGGCTTATCGCACCACTTTTCATGATCAAGTGGTATTCTCTCAAATGCCCCCGATATTGTACACCTTTCGACGTGTGTCCACAGTACTTTTTCCAAAACCAGTTTTCATTGAGGCACAATGTTCATTTGGTTTGGGCAAGCGATATCTGTCCGATTGAATTCAACGGTGTCCACCATTGATTGAAGCCAAAGCTGCGTACAACCCAGCACATGGAGCTTGCATGAAGTTTTCATTTGACCGCTAGTAAAACATTAATGAAATTAATTGTGTTCGTAGAATATTGATAAAGTTTTTAAATTTAAATGTTTTTTATTTTTATGGCAGTATGGTAAGTGAAAGCGTGAAGTAATATTTTTTGGTGGTCATATATGTAATATTTTTTGTTGCTCATTGTGTTATGAAAAAAAACTGTAAGCACGCAGCAGAGGAGAAAGGGAATGCGCAGCAGAGCACGAATGTAATGTCTTTTGTTTGTTGAACATAGTATGTAATATACGCAGCAACGTAAATACATCAAAGTTTTTTTGTTTTTGTTGGTTGAAAAATGTAATGTGAAGAAAGAAACAGAGCATATGTAAGTAATTTCTTTTACAATAGTAAATGTAAAAGATTTTTACACAGCAGTGTAAAAGTTTGTATGTAAAGACATAGTTTTTTTTTGGAGAGACAGTGAAGGTTTTTTGGAATTGCATTTGAAGCAGTCTATGGTTGTAATCCCTCTGAAAGAGGATGAAGTTTGTATCAGGTAGTTTATTAATGAATATAAAGTTGTGGTGTGTGGAAAACTCTGAGCTTCTCCAACAATCTATTTTAAGCTTCCCTGTGTTAAAGATCCTGTGGCAAAAACAGAGTATTACTCTCTGTTCAATGATTTTGTTTTGGAATTTAGCAGAAAATTCCCAACATCCATATGCTCTTCATGCATGTCCATGTTGTATCTACAAACTATCATAACACCACAATTGAGGTGGTGTGATTCATTTCTCTTGACGGGAAGGTTAATGTGAAATTAATATTTCGATCATGGTTGGTTGGGTTCTCACAATTGGAAGAGGGGTTGTAACTCACTACCATTACTTGGAAAGAACTAGATATGCAAAAAATGAGCTTCATAATAGTGAAAATGCAAGAAATGATAACCCAACATCATTAGCATAGTTGTGTGGGGGGAGAATGCTCTAAAATTTGATGGATTTCTTGGTGGTAGAGGTCTATGTGGGATCTATCAAGTAACCTTGTAAGTAAATCTCCACTTCAATGTATGATTACTTTATTTAATTTCTTCATTATTTCGTAGCAGCCTTAATTATAGATTAACTTTGAGTCTAAGTTTGGAAGTGGAATAAGTTTTTCTCTATGGTTTTGTGAAGAAGACAGGGGATCTATTGTTGAAGTTGGTTTCCTGGGGGAAATCTTAATTTCGTACCCTGTTCTCCTTCACGAGATTTTGTGTGCCCATTTTAGATATGAGCTAAAGGCAACCATCAAGAATTTGAAGCCAACTATCAAGGTGATTCTATTTTAGGTGTTTTTAGGGAACCCCCATTAGTCTTATCCTTTCAAGGAAATTACAGTTTTAGTATGGCCATTGTTCTTTGAGCATTTGGAATTCCCCATTTAAACAGTCTGCTATTGTCTCAACACCCGAGGTTAGTTTATAGTAGTCCCCCTCACCCCCCCCCCACCTGAGTTGGTTTGGTGGTTTTGTAAAAGATTCAACATTTGGTCTTTGTGGGATAATTACACTCAAGGCTTTATATTGAAGTTTGGTAGGGGTTGTGGAACTATAGTGGTGTAGAGTCCAAGGACTGTCTTACATTGACACCCTTTTTGCCTATACTTCTTCCTTTTTCCCTATACCTATGACGTAAATAATGCAATAGACACAAGGTTTTGTTAAAGGTAAGCACGTAAATGTCTTCATCTTCATATTTGTCTATATACCTTATTGTTTTCTTAAAGTATGGATTCGGATACATAATTAACCTATTTCTGCAGCTATCTCCATTGTTAGCAGGGTCCATATGATTCAGCTCATCCAAGGAAGATATGGATAGATGAGGAATGATTCCCTCATGTATTCTTTCCTATTCTCTTGAGCCAATCCTTCAAGAAGATTGCATGATAACATGGTCAAACTCAAAATAAACTACAATATTATCGTCGAGACAAAGACCGAGTTTTCTCAAAATCTTGTTGATTTGCTTTTCCAAATAACAAATCGATTATTTAGCGATATAGTTTGATTTAGTAGGATTGAAATAAAGATATACAGGCTTGAAACTCTCGTATTGTTATACGAAGAAGTATTATAAAAACAATGGTTGCTCTGTGTTTTGGGTGCAGGCCGATACATGTAAATTTTAAGAACATCTTGTTACACTTGTTTGTGAGTAATAGACTTGGTTTATGTTTTTCATACTACGTTGATTGGAGATTGTTGACTATTTCATGGAGGGCCCCTATGTTCAGTACAGGTCTTTAACCAATTGCACATAGATTTCCTTAATTTCTTTATTGTAGATGGTCTTTTCTGTGTTTGAAATCCAGTATGATGGAATTCACAATTGAATCGTTGTCTGCATAAGAAATTCCATTTTCTTTATACCTAGCTTAATTATGTCATTTCATTTACTTTTTATCTGGTATATTTTGATCATTTTCCTTGCTTTATACCTAGTGTAGTCAACTGTTTCATTTTCATAGCATAGTTACTTTTCAGTTTATTAGATTTATGACTTGTTTGGATGAAGTTAAATGAGTAAAAGAGTCACAATCATTTTCTTGACAATTAAATCCAGACATCATTCATTTGCAATTTGATAGAATAGATCTCTTTAGCATATAATAATGTAGGCTTGGCTGTAGCATAAAATTTAGAGATAAAATCCAAAAAAGTCTAACAAGAGCAAAGCTTAGAATCACACTTAAACCATCCATAAACTGATTCAATAGAAATTAATTTCTACAATAAGTAGCTAACAACTTTAAGACACAATTCTTTGATATAATCAGTAATACCATCTTCATATTAATTCTAAATTTAGACTTTAACAAAAAGATAGATATCTTAATGACGTCAATTAACTTCTAGCACATATAGTTCACTTATGCTTCTTCAGTATACCTGCCCTGGTCGATAATTTATGCTGAAAATTTAAGGACATTAAATTGGCTAAACATTTTGTCGTCATTGCCAAGGAAGTAGAAATAGAAGTTAAAAAAAAATCATTAACATGATATGTGTAGGGATAGACTCTAGAGGTAGATTTATAGGATGAGGAAGAAGTGTAATTCCCACAAATCCGCTCACTTCACCTCGATTTCAAAATTCCACACCACCTACTCAAACTCGGATTCCATTTGCAAGTCGACAAAGTCTTCCTGAAGTCTCAAGATTAGAAACCCAATCTAGAACTTCACCTACTTCATCTACTGAAGTTGTAATTGAAGAAAATCCTATATCCCCAACTACAGGAGTAGTTTTTCTATCCTTCACTGGTGAACAAATTTTGGGAGAAGAATTCAAAGTTCCTAGTGAGGAAGAGGAACAAGAAACTTAGTTTGAACAACCATTAATAGAAGAACCAGGAGAATTAGAAGAACCCTATATTAATTCTAAAGAATCTGTCATGGCTGAGGAAGGGGAAGGAGAGGTACACAATGTCAATGGTGAGGAAAATAGGATTGGAGGAGGTAGAGGTAGAGGTAGAGGAGGGGGTGGAGATAGGAATAGAGTAGGGTTAAGGTAGAGGAAACAAGATATTTTTGGATTTCCTATTCTTGATGAAGATACAACCCTCACAATGAAGAATATTTCACCCTCGATTCTTCCTAATTTCCATGGAAAGAGAAATGAAGACCCAGAGACATTTCTCTTTGAATTTGAAATATTATGCAAATCATATGAAGATTTGCATGATGCTCAAAAACTAAAATTGTTCCCTGCTACCTTAAAGGATTCAGCATTAAAATGGTTTATGAGTCTAGGGACACATTCCATAAGAACATGGGAAAAAATGAAAGAGGCTTTCCTAGGCAAATATAGAGATTATTGTATGCCTAGTAACCTTAAAGATGAAGTCTTAAAAATGACACAAAAGGAAGATGATAATATTGAATAATTAGTAGAGAGATTTGTCTACAATATAAAAAGAGAAAAAATGGACAATTTGGATGAGGAAAGTCTAAAAGCCCTATAGAATTCTTGCATAAACTTCGATAGATCTAGAATTCTAGTTAAATTACACAAGTAATTTGTTGATATTCAAGAGAGGAGAGAAATAATTTTTTCCATAAAATCAATGTATTAAATTAATGAACAAAATAATACATGAGCAACCAAATCTCTAATCCCAAAGGGAGGTGGTTATATAGAAATTTCTGAATCTAGAAAACTAGGAAAAAACTAGTAAAAAACTAGAAAAGGCTAAGAAAAGCTAAGCGAGGCCTAAAATAGCAACAATGACTCAAGACAACCTATTCCAACTATCAGCCATGAGGAAATCATGAGGAGGGGTGCATTTCCCAAGAAAGGCAACTTTAAAACATGCTAAAATGGCCCGAGGGACAAAATCCCTTGATTTAAGGGGGAATCTTCATGTAGGATGCAAATCCTCAAATAACTCAAGTGGATGAGGTGTGGTTAGGTGTGAACATGCACTTAGATGTATAAATGGTTTAGGAAAGTGGTTGGACCAACATTTCCATAATATTAAGCCTTTAAAGGTAAAAAACAAGGGAAAGTTGGTCCACCGAGCTAGTTTACCAAAAACCAAGTATGAACATGATTTTTAGTGCATGTGGCTAAGTCAAGGATACTTAGGCTAAAAAATAAATGTAGATCTTAGGATTATATTCCAACACCCTCCCCATCCTAACTCACTTATCTAAACTGAGTCCCGGTCAAGATGCCATGTCAGGTACTTAGGTACAATAAATAAAATATCCTCATAAAATGAAGAAAGAGGGGAAAACTCGTGGGAACTGCCACCCCCCCCACAACCAAAAGAGGAAAAAAAGGGCTAAGTGGCCAGAAGGGTCTACTCAATTGTCTCCACCACTCCAAGCATATCTCTCAGTTCTGAAAATTTCTTTTTAGTGAAAGACTTGGTGAAGATGTCTACAACCTGCTGCTTAGTGGGGTAGTACTGCAGTGATATGACTCGGTCACGAATCAGCTCGTAGATGTAATGAATGTGAATTTTGATGTGCTTCATCCTTTGCCTCTAAACTAGATTAATCAATATATGAATGGACCCCTGATTGTCACAAAATATGGCAGTCAGAAGTGGATACTAAATACCAAACTTGGAGAGAAGCCCCTCCAACCAAAAAAACCTATGTAGCTACATTCACTGCATCTCTATACTCTTCCTCGGTTATAGATAAAGCAATTGTGGATTTCCTCTTGCTTGACCAGCAAAAAGGCCTTGAACCAAAGCTAAGAACATAATCAGAGGTGAACTTGTGGTTTGTACCATCACCAACCCAATCAGAATTTGTGTCCCCAATTAGTGAAAGTGGGAAATCTGCAGCATAAAAGATACCAAAACTGGAAGTACCTTTCACATATCTAAGGATTCTCTTTGCAGCTTTCCAGTGAAGGTCATGGGGCTCTTGCATATATCTGGAACAAACTCTTACTGCAAAAGATATATCAGGTTGGGTGTGAGTAAGATACAACAAACTCCCAACCAATTGTCGATACAATGTATTGTCCACCAAAGGTGTAGTACCCGCATCCTCAAATTTGATCCCCGAAAGAAAGAGAGACGATGTTGGCTTGCATTTTGTCATTTGAATGTGGACAAGTATATCTGATGTATACTTAGACTTTGCCACATTGATCCCTGAAGTAGACTGAGAAACTTCAAGACCAAGAAAGTAGTGCAACAGTCCCAGATCTGTCATGGAAAATTGATCGTGCAATGCTGATGTCACCAAATCAATAGCTAAGGTAAAGTTCTCTGTCATCAGTAAATCATCTACATAAAGTACTACCAGAAAAAGGGAATCATCATGTTGCGGAAAATAAACATTCGGATCAGATTTACATCAAATGAATCCAATGGAAAGCAGGAAAGAATCCATCTTTGCATACCAAGCTCTGGGAGCCTGTTTTAGGCCATACAAAGATTTCTTTAATCTGCAAACGAGGGAAGAGTTCTGAATGTATCTCTGTGGCTACTCCATATATATCTCCTACTTGAGATCTCCATGAATAAATGCACTCTTCACATCCATGTGATGAACTTCCCATCCGCAAGAAGCAGCAATGGATAAAACTAGTCGAATGGAGTCCATTTTTGCAACAGGTGCAAATGTCTCTGTGTAGTCTATGCCATGTACCTGTGAGTATCCTTTTATAGCAATTCAAGATTTGTACTTACTGATATCACCATCTACAACAATATTTGTTCGATAGATCCATCAGCATCGAATAAGATTTCTTCCTTTCAGAAGTGGAACCAAGTCCCATGTGTTGCTTTCCATGAGAGCAGAGTACTCTTCATCCATGGCAGCCTCCCAAAGTGGGTTTCCAGCAGCCTCAGTGTGTGACTATGGATTTGAACCAAGTGTCATATAGCGATGTATGGGAAGCAATGGTTCGATGATAGCCAGGGCTTGAGGAGCCCCAAAAAACTGTGATCTAGTCCTTCTCGCATTCGTAGGATCACTGACTAGTTCACCCGCATCTTGCAGGGTTTTCTCTGCCCAAGTTGGTAGCTGAGTTGGAGCAGCCATGACCTTATCCTCATCCTCTAAATCAAACCCAAGAGGCTTCTCTTATGGCTACTCTGAAGTGCTCAAATAAGTTTCAAACTCCTCTTCATCAGTGGCAACAGGCGGTTCCTCGGCAGGGTCTGCTGAAAAATCATGCAGTGATTTTTCTTCAAACTTCACATTTCGAGCTACAAGGAAATTTTCAGTGTGAGAGTCCAGAAATATATATCCTTTGACACTGTTAGGATATCCGACAAAGATACACTCAATACTTTGAGACTCCAAAGCCTTCCTCTTATCTGTCGGAATGTGAGCCCATGCTTGTGAACTAAAAATGCGAAAGTGCGACACTTTTGGTTTCTTACTGGTCCAACATTCAAATGGAGTGGTGCCTTTGAGTGCTTTGTGAGGAATGTGTTTCTGAATGTTTGCTGCACAATTAATAGCTTCAACCCATAGATCAGGAGCTAATGATTTGGACTGTAGCATACAATTGGCCATCTCTTTTAATGACCACTTTTTCTTTTCTAAGACACCATTCTGTTGCGGTGTATATGGAACTGTGTGTTGTAGCTGTATACCTACATCAATACAAAGTTGCTGCACATATTTTTTAACATACTCCCCCCCATTATCTATACAAAGTATCTTAATCTTACACCTAGACTCATTCTGAGGAAGTGCTTTAAATTCTATAAGGAATTCAAATACTTTTGATTTTAATTTCAGAAAAAATACCCAAGTAAAGCGAGAGAAATCATCTATGAAAGTGAGTACATATCAAGCCTTACTGATTGAAGGCTATGGGAATGGGCCTGTGTTGTCACTGTGAATCATCCCAAGAGGTGAAGAATCTCTCTATGCCTACCCTTTGTCAAACTTTTGCTTTGGATGCTTGTCAATTTAATAGCAGGCAATCCTTCTACCAGGTCTTCCTTGCTGAGTTGATGAAAGTACTTATAGTTTATATGGCCAAATATTTCATGCCATAAACTACTAATATCATTAGAGTGTGATAGAAATACAATGATAATAGATTTAGGAACAAAGTGGGAGAAGAAATACAAATCAGAACCATGCCTGCAATTCCATGTGCAAGCTGTGAGCCCGTGGAAATGTCAATAATCACTGTGGAGTCTGGAGTGAAATCCACCTTCCTTCAAGAGCCAGAATGAGTGATCTAATATATCGAGAAAAGATTTGTGAACAATGAGGGAGCATGAAGCACATTTGTGAAGCAGCCCCCTTCAAGGTCTACAATTCCTTCTCCACACATCTTTGCAGGTGTGGCATCTCCCAAGTAAATTGGGGATTTGGTGCTTTCTTCAATGGAGGAAAATTCATCTTTTGATGCAGCCATATGGTTCAATACACCTGAATCAAGGATCCAAGATGATGGAGTGGATGTGACAGCCATTAAAGCATGACCATCTCGTGCTCTCCCTCTCCCATCTCTTGTTCTGTTATCATCCTTCTTCTTTGCATTCTCAGGCACTGTGAGATTGTGCTGCTTCAATTGCTTAGCCATCTCATTGATTGTTTTCCTCATGAAATTTTCTTTGGGATGAAAACCTTTGGAATAGTAGTTGCAAAGTGTTCTTTCCTTCTTCTTCTTACCCTTAGGCAAAGAAGAGATCTCTAAATATTGTACGGATCTCTCCTTCTTCAATTCATTAAATTTACCCTTCCCTTTTTGCTTGTCTCTTGCACTCCTCTTTGGAGCATCAGTAGCCACAAGTGCTTGGTTCTTTGAACACTTGATGGCACCCATTTGGAATAACTTAGCTTGATATTGAGTCATTTCTGCAATTAATTCGTTCAATGGAGGCAATTTCCATTTTTCTTGAGTCAATTTAGATGCTTGAAAAGATGATACAAATACAGAATATTCAGGGCCTAACTTCGAGAGAATCGAAAGGATGAGTTGATCTTCCTCTTTCTTGACTCCAAATGCATCAAATTGAACGAGGAGGGATTTAAAAATGGTGAATTATTCTTGCAGGTTGCTAAAATGAGTTGGACTGAGGGATATGAGTTCATTCTCTAGTTGATGCACTCTCATTTCATCCTGCTTGCCGAGTAGTCCTTCCTATGTGGTCCAAACTGCATTGGGAGTAGCAGCTCCACTGACATGAAATAGGAGTTCTTTGGAAATTGATAGGCATATTAGCCCAATTTCTTCATCTAATTTATTGAAATACTTGATCTTATCCATTGCAGAAGTCGTTTCAGTCTCTGTTCCCATTGTTACCCTATAAAGCCCCTTGCTTCGGAGGAGCAAGGTAATTTCTGTATTCCATTTGAAGTAATTGAAAGGATTTAGAACAAGTTTTGTGGGCTGAGAGAGATGATCCATTTCTGCTTTTTGTGCCTCTTGATGATCTATACCTGTAAATAAAACCATGTACAATCCACTAGATTCGAACTAGCTCTGGTACCATGTAGAATTCCTGTAGAAACTCCAATAGATCTAGAATTCTAGTTAAATTATCCGCAAGTAATTTTCTGATATTAAAGAGAGGAGAGAAAAAATTTTCTCCATAAAATAAATGTATTAAATTAATGAACAAAATAATACATGAGAAACCAAACCTCTAATCCCAAAGGGAGGTGGTTATATAGAAATTGCCGAGTCTAGAAAACTATGAAAAAACTAGTAAAAAACTAGAAAAGGCTAAGAAAAGCTAAAGCGAGGCCTAAAATAGCAACAATGACTCAAGATAACCTATGCCAACTATCAGCCATGAGGAAAGCATGAGGAGCGGCGCATTCACCAAGGAAGGCAACTTTAAAACATGCTAAAATTATCCAGGGGACCAAATCCCTTGATTAAAGGGGGAATCTTTATGTGGGGCACCAATCCTCAAATAACTCAAGTGGATGAGGTGTGGTTAGGTGTGAACATGAAATTCGATGTCTAAATGGTTTAGGAAAGTGGTTGGACCAATATTTCCATAATATTAAGACTTTAAAGGAAAAAAACAAGGGAAGGTTGGTCCATTGAGCTAGTTTACCAAAAACCAAGTGTGAACATGATTTTTAGTGCATGTGGCTAAGTCAAGGATACTTAGGCTAAAAAAAAAATGTAGATGTTAGGATTATATTCCAACAAGACCTCCTTCTTAAAGCTATTAAAGATGAATGGATTGATCTCCTTAACTTCTTTGAGAAATGAGATATTTGTCAATTACCATTTGCAAATATTTGTGATTTATATGTACATATCTCAAGGGGTAAAGTATGAGTTGGAAGGAGTCCTCAAGACCCTCTCTTATCAAGAATTAATAAATCTGCAACGGGGATAGTTAGCAGGGTAGAATTAGGAAGTTTTATTGATACCTTTAAGATAGATATTTTAGGGAGTCTAAGTGAAAAAATAGACACCGTTAAAATACAGAACAAGCAAAAATCTAAAAATGATGCATTATCTATTTTTTGTCCTAGATGTCAAAAGAAACATGTACTAAGAGAGTGTCCCGTAGATTCAAAGGCTATAGAGATTTGTGCAATATGTGCAGATAATCATGATATTAAGGAATGTCCTTCTTTACCAAGTCTCAAGCTTGTATTTAATGATGAAGGAATACCTTAATGTTAATGAAAACTTGGAAGAGCTACAAAATAATTAATTGGTGGAAATTTTATAGAGACATTCTTCTTCTTTTGCATGGGAATACACTGATATGAGAGGAATTGATCCTAAAACTTACATACATCATATCTACATTTAACAAAGTGCAAGATCCACTAAACAGCTGCAATGAAGAATGAACCCAAATCTAAAAAAAATTGCTAAGGAGGAATTGCAAAAGCTATTAAATGTAAACTTCATTTATCTGATATCAAACAGTCAATGGGTTTCACCCTTAGTAAGCGTTCCAAAGAAAAATGTAAAATGGAGAGTATGCATCGATTACAAGGAATTAAATAAAGCAACATTAAAATACCACTTTCCACTACCTTTTATAGATCAAGTCTTAGACACATTAATAGGGAAAAAGTAGTTTTCATTTCTGGATGGTTTTAGTGGATACAAATAGATTCAGGTAGCACCTGAAGATTAAGATAAAACCAAATTCACCAATCCATGGGGAACTTATGCCTACAGAGTACTTCCCTTTGGATTATGCAATGCTTTAGAAACATTCCAAAGAGAAGTCGTCATAATTTTCTTTGATCTTATTCATGATTGTGTGGAAGTATACATGGATGATCTCACAATTTATGGTGATTCTTTTAATGAAGCACTTGGAATTTTAGAAAAAGTGTTAATAAGATGTAAAGAAACTAATCTTTTGTTAAGTCATGAGAAATGTTTCATGAAGTTTAACGAAGGAATTGTTTTAGGTCACCATATTTCAGGAAATGGAATTAAGGTGGACTCATCTAAAGTCGAAGTCATTTCTAAGTTATTAGTGCCAAATCGTCAACGAGATGTTAGAAGTTTTCTTGGTTTTACTAGATACTATAGAAGATTTATAGAAAACTTCACAAAAATTGCATCTCAACTCTTTAAACTTCTTACCAAGGACTATGAATTCAAATGGGATTCTGAATGCTAAACTGCATTTGAAACTTTGAAAAAAAAGAATTTTTGAATCACCTATTTTAAAAGGACCTAATTAGAAATTACCTTTCCATATCTCAACTGATGCTTCAAATTCATCCTTAGGAGCTGTGTTAGGGAGAGAAGATCTTACTCCTTATGCAATCTATTATACCAGTAAAAATTTAACTCCTGCAGAGTTAAATTATACTATAACTAAGAAGGAGTTTTTAGTTGTAGTTCATGCTATTAACAAATTCAGACATTATATAACTAGCTATGAAAGTTTCATTCACACAAACCATTCTACCATTAGATACCTAATGAATAAACCAATCACTAATGGGAGAATAACCAGATGGCTCTTATTATTATAAGAATTTAACATCACCATTTTAGATAGGCCCAGAAAATAGAACACAATTGCTAACTTTTATCTAGAATTCAGAATGATAATAATGATCAACCTGTAGAGGATAAATTTCTTGATGAATATATTTTTTCAGTATCTACTAAATCACCTTGGTATGCAGATATTGCTAAATATTTTTCTACAGGGAAAATTCCATTTCAATTGTCTCCTAGAGAAAAGAGGAGAATATTCCACAATAGCACATCTTATTCATGGATAAATTAAGAGTTACATAAAACAGGACCAAATCTCATCATCAGAAGATGTGTTCGAGAGGATGAAATACTAGAAATACTTAAAGATTTCCATGATGAACCATGTGGAGGACATTTTTCTAACAAAATAACTGCTTATAAAGTCTTACTTTTAGGATATTATTGGCCTTCCATTTTCATGTATATCAAGGAATATGTTAAAAGATGTGATAGTTGTCAAAGAATGGGCAAGCCCACATTTTCAAAGGAAATGTCATTACAACCATAGGTAATAATTGAACCATTTGAAAAGTTGGCACTAGATTTTGTTGGACCAATGAGCTGACCTTCAAAGAAAAAGAGGTATATTTTGGTATGTATTGATTATGTCACTAAATGGGTAGAAGCGAAAGCACTTCCTTTTGCTACTGAAAATGTTGTAGTTTAATTTATTTTTGAGGATATTTTCACTCATTTTGGTGTTCCAAGAGAAATTGTAACAAATCAAGAAACCCAATTCACATCCAGATTAGTGCAAAATCCTATGGAGCAATACATAATAAAACATCAAAAGTCTACTCCGTACCATCCACAAGCCAATGGACAATTTGAGTATACAAATAAGGTGATTGAAGCAATCCTTACCAAGACTACAAAATTACACAAGAAGAATTGGGCATAAAATCTTCGAGAAGCTTTGTCGGCTTATAAAACTACATGGAGAAGCAATATAGGACAAACTCCCTACAAACTTGTGTATGGCAAGTAAGTCTTACTTCCAATAGATTTCCGGATCCAGACTTATAAAACAACAATCCAGCTAGATCTTGAGCTATCAGAAGCATGCAAGCAAAGGATGAAACAACTTAATGAGCTTGATGAAATAACACAAGAAGCCCTCTAGAGAACCAGCCTAGTTCAACAAAAGAGATCCAGATGGCATGATAAGTACATTAAAGAAAGAAGATTTCATCCAGGAGATTGGGAATTACTCTTTGATTCAAAGTTCAAAAATTTCAAGGGAAATTCCAAACCCACTAGCTTGGACCTTATGAAGTTAAAAATGTCTTTGACAATGGTGTAACTAGAATCAGGACTATTGATGAAGAGAAAATTCCTCTTTTAGTAAATGGACATTGACTCAAACTTTATCAGAAGCCATTGACCAACGAAGAATTTGTCAAAATTTTCCAAGGTAATTCAGAATTGAAGATGCTTGAAAAGAGTTCTCCTTCTTTTCCACCTTAGAAATTTTACTCAATTTTATATTTCAAAAAAAAAGCGATAAATAAATTATATATATATATATATATCTTATATATATATATATATATATATTATATATATTATATATATATTATAATATAATATATATATAATATAATATATATATATATTAAAAAAGAATTAATAATAATAATAAGAGGTATAAACATGAAAACCAACTCCTGTTGGCACCTTAACTTTTCTTTTCAGCTATAGAATCAATACATTTCCGCAGCTCGGACAAGTTTTTGTAGTTAGGACAAGTTTCTGCAACCATAATAAATTTTTGAAGCCACTTGATAGGAGCACTTGGCGATTTGAATTGAAGGATAATTGACAATGAAAAGTACCTGCAGGAGATATCAAAGAACAATTAAGGTTAGCAAAGTTGATCAAAGGTATGTGATACTTTAATGTAACAATGAGGATTAATATATTGCATATATGAACTAAGAGGACATAACATTTCCAAAATAAAACAAATAATTGCAAACTAAGGGTCAAGTTCACCTGTCAAAGTCATCATAAACCACCACTTAAAACCTCTGTCTTGTCCTTATTCTGAATCAGTTGAAGTAAATCACCAAATCATTATTTTGAGTGCGCTCTAATGGTCAAATTCATTCCCACAACCTTCATTATAATTCATATGTTCCTCCATTTCTCTGAATTCATATAACCTTTCTATCTCTCCGCCACTAACCAAAACCCTACCAACATCATTTCTCCTGTCAAAATAAGCGGTCCTTCAAACGAAGCATCCTCCATAATGGGTGTTATTATCCAAACCGAGCCAATAGGAAAGAAATTCTTAGAAGGATAACCTCAAACCAGGGAGTTGTTGCAAAAAAAATAATGGTTACAATTCATAGAGAAATTCAACACTTTCTGTTGGCATTATGGCTAAAGTGTTGTCCTTGATGGCAACCCATTTAGGTGATAGATCACAGTACTTCAAGTCAGCAACAGAGATTGATGATCAGCTATCAAATATTGAAAAAAATAAGGGGTATGCAGGTACACTTTACATAAGGTGCGTACACGCAGGTCGGTGTTACATAAAGTGCGTACATACCCGCAGTTATCCCGTTCAGGAGGTGCGTACCCCTAGTGCACACATTTCAAGGCAAAGAAAAGCACACGTGGGGTTTCTTATGTTTTATTCTTGGTTTTTTAGTCGACGGTTTTGTGTTATTATGGTGTCGGCCCGTGGTATTAATCCATGATTTAAGGAAGAGCTTTACTATATAAAGCAAAGGAGATCATTTGGCTTGAGCATGTTTTTGGTTGAATATCTTATGAGGGCAAGATCTGGTCTAGATCTAAATAAGGCGAATCTACTGATGGACTAAGATCTCTTCGGTGCATGTTCAGATCTGTAGATCTGACTGTCTGGGTTCTTTCTCAAGTCTTGAAATCATCTATGCCCGAAGGTATGCAGGTACAGTGAGAGAAAAGTGCGTACATACGCAGGAACGAAGAGTTTCAGGTGCGCCCGTACGCAGGCATAGAAGGGTTTCAGGTGCGCCCGTACGCAGGTACAGAAGGGTTGCAGGTGTGCTCGTACACAGGCACAGAAGGGTCTCAAGTGCGCCGGTATGCAAGTACAGAAGGGTTGCAGGTGCGTCCGTACGCAGGCACAGAAGGGTTTCAGGTGCGGAGGACCGCAGGCAATTCAATGGACTCAGAGCGAGGTACGCAGGCTAGTAGTTGAGCAGAATGCATACGTAAGCAGGCGAGCAGTTGAGCAGGGTACGTACTGTAAGCAGGCAAGCAGTTGAGCAGGGTGAGTACTATAAGCAGGCAAGCAGTTGAGCAGGGTGCTTACGTAAGCAGGCGAGCTGTTGAGCAGGGTGCTTACTTCTGTTAAAATATTTGTTTATCATTGTTGTGTTTTGGGTTTGGTCCTATTATTGTTGATCTGGTTACTACAATTGACTAGGTGATTCTCTTATACTTGATGATCATTTGATGCTTATGGATCCAGTTTGAAAATTTATGAAAAGTGGTCCTTGTAAGAAAAGAAGTAGGGGGTTGTAGCTCCCTTCCAAGAGAAACTGGAAACCGAGAGAGAGTTGTAGCTCTCAGCAGGTTGCAGCCCGCGTACTGGTAAAGGACTGCACCAGTACAAGACCATTGTAAAAGGAGTTTCTAATTTGAAAGAAGATAGAGACATATTGCAGCAGGTGGTTTTCACCCACATTGGGTTTCCACCTTATATCTGGTGTTCTTTGATGTGACTGTCTGCTTTTCTTGTTCATGCTCATTATTTATGGTATTGGTATGCAAAAATAATTCAAAGTATAAATAAGAAAGATTTGGTAAAAGAATTAGATAATACTGATTCACCCCCCCCTCCCAGTATTATTGTCAACAATTGGTATCAGAGCAGGTCCTTCAGAGAAGCTTGATCTCTTGAAGGTAGATCGTTCATCATGAGCAACTACGAGAGAGAAGCATCAATCAGGCCACCGGTCTTTGATGGGACAAACTTCAATTATTGGAAGGTAAGGGTTACTGCCTATCTTCAATCTCTTGGTACGGAAGTTTGGAACATTGTAGAGACAGCCTATGCTTTTCCTTCAACTACTCCTACAGATGCAAACGAGAAAAAGAAGTATGAAACAAATGCAAAAGCAGTCAGTACCCTATTAGGATATATATCCCAATCGGAATTCATGAAGGTAATGCACTGTAAATCTGCAAAAGAAATATGGGACAAAATTGTCACAAGCTATGAAGGAGATGAACAGGTAAAGCGTGCCAAACTTCAAACTCTCAGGATTCAGTATGAGACTCTCAAGATGTATAATGATGAAAGTGTGGCTAACTATTTTCTTCGGGTAGATGAAGTTGTTAAGTGTATGAAAAAATTGGGTGAAGAAATAAAAGAGGCTATTGTGGTTGAAAAGGTTCTAAGATCATTGTCGCCCAAGTTTGAATCTAAAGTATCTACAATAGAAGAAAAAGAAAATCTACGAATTCTTACTATGTCTCAGCTACATGGA
>APFE031239037.1:0-16758 GCA_000404065.3 Pinus taeda
TTTATTTATTAATAAATATTTCAGTATTTTGTTTTTTATGTTTTTTTAATTAATTTTTTATTTTTCAATTTGTCAATTATCAAGAAAATAAACAATTTTTTTTCAAATATATAAAAAAATACAACTTACCATAAATATTATTATTTTTTAATTTTATGCCAATAAGCCTCTTTTTATTGGAATGGCTATCTCTTCCACACTAGTTTTGATTAACAAATTAGATGGTGTGTGACGATGAAATTCATTATATTCTCAAGACATTTCATGATGGGCCTTATGGACTAAATTTTGCAGATAGGAGAATAGGTCATAATGTTCTTCACCATGAAAACTTTAATGTACCACTTGACCTCCATTTAAAATATAACTTCCTCTATCCACTAATGATGTACTTGTAGAATTCAATCTCCTTGACTCAAGGAAAATATCGATAATAAATTTCTCTATGAACTTACTTCTATCTATGAAAATACAAATGAACTACATTTTTGACAGTTATATAAGTAGGTAGTTTAGGTAATGAGCATATCCAGTAGTCAATTATACACCTAAACTTTCTTGACTTACACAAATTCATACATAGATAACTTGTAATTGTTGATATTGAAGTACCAAATAACAACAAGATTCATCATATTCTAATAGATTCACATAAATAAATCAACAATATATTCTCTCAGTTCTAAACAATATCAAGAACTACTAATTTGAACTATGCCACTCTGTTCATTAATTGGTTATGCATCTCTCCATTTGAGACAAACGAATATAGGAAAATAATTAACAAATAATAAAACCAATTATAGTTTTCTCCCACTCCATATATACATTCATTATTGAAAATATGAAACCCATAAAAATAAAAATAATCATAGCATGACTTCACATATTTTAAGGAATGACTAATAGATTCTTTGGAGGAATAGCTAGTAAAAACAAAATAAGAATGATTTTCTTACAAGTAAGGAAGTGAAAGTAATCACCAAAACTCAAAATGGTGTGGGCAATGTGCACAGGACAAGAGGGAATTACGGATTCCAATTATCAAGTTATTCATACAAATATTACATATTGATATTGTGGGATCATTTCTAACATTTGGATGAAGCATTGAGAATGAGGATATAAGAAAAAAAAGTCCTTTCTTTCACTCGATTCCAATTTGACTTCTCTACAATTACTTGCAAGGGTACACACCAGTTGTGGCATCGAATGTATGCACAATTATGTAAAGTGGTAACCTTCGATGCAGACCTTTTTGATCCAGTTATCATCCATGGAACCTAACCAAAATATGTTTATGTTTCCAAATAAGAAGAGGTTTAGATTCAAGAACCAAAAAAAATAATATTCAAAGATTGAATTCCATTACAAAAAAATATTGGGTAAATCAAGTTTATTTTCCATCTACGTTTTTTGTTAATGTGTTTATGATGATGCATTCATTTGTTGTTCCTTATGCCTCCGACACCATATTCATCTTTGAAAATTATCCTGTGGACACAGGAAACAACAACTACATGACCATGCTTGTGAAGGTCAAGATGTGGTACAATGTCACTAACTTCACCAATCACTTTCCCACTCGTAGGTTTTGTAATGGTAGAATACAAAGACACCATGAGTTAAGTCAGTGATGGAATTCACAGGAATGGATGTTCCCATTCCAAAATCCAACCAAGCATTCCATAGTAATGAAAGTTCCAAGGAATGTGTTTGTGTCTTGTTATATTAGCCTCTATTTCATAGGTAAAGCACAACATCGTTAGGCAATTGAGGTATACAATCAGACCATCAAAATTATGTTGAACTGATTAGGTAGAAGAAATCTCTAATCAGGATATTTCACACAAAAATCAATGGGGAACCTCGGGATGTAACTTAGTGCACTGGCAAATTAACATAAAGGAAATGTGATGCATAAAATAAATAGAAGCAGATGAATGTATAGATTAATCAAGAACCTTGGGTATAAAATTTTGTTTGACAACAGTTTCAATTATTTTGCATAGAGCATAAAGAATTGTCCTTGTTTTCAGAACTACTGGAACGGATGAAGATTTGGATCAAGCTAGATAACCGTTTCAACTTTTCTTTTATTGTAGACATGCATGAATACCCTCAGCTTTACAAGGCTTTAGACCACTAATGTTCAATAGTTTGTAGATTCAATGGATAGATGGAGAATACCGACTGTACCAGCAGATGCATATATAAACACATAAGAATGGCCAGCTACAGGAAGTAAATGAAGCTTGCAAATCTAATTTATCAATGCAAAGATAAGATGACAATTATCTGGTATTAGACACAGAAGAAACATGAACAACCTGTTCAAGTGCAAGCTTAGAAAATAAGAGAAAATGGAAATGGAACATATAACAACAAAAGAAGATTATATTGCTAGAATGAAGATGAGAAGCTTGAGTAGCAAAGTATCCATAGTCTCCAGAAGTTGAACCCTTGTTACTCTGAATTTTCACATATTTATAGGCCCTTACAATGCTCTCGAGCTTTCTGAGGTTCGCGAGGTCTTAATCTATTCCCTCTGTCTTTAACAACTTGATGCCCTGACTAGGCATGCATGGGCTCGGAGGTTTCTTCTCTAAAGCAGAGTAACCTCATTCTGGTACTTTGTTGTGCTGGCAGGGAGCTCGCTCATGCCAGAGATGCCCCTTGATCACTTTTGTTGGTTTTGGCTCTATTGCATTGTTGATGCTCCATGATCGCTTTTGTTTCGGGCTGCGTCGTGCTATGGCCCTTTTTTTCCCTTTCTGGCCTCTGTCTCCTGGTAACTGTTCCTTGGCCTCTGTTCTATGATGGAATGGGTCTACGAGCCTTTGTAATCCCTTTAAATCCTAACAATGATTGTTTTATGTTTTATACAAAAAATTCTACAACACTGCAAACTCCCACTAAGATCTATTTATTTCAGAGTTTAAAATTCCTTGGACTCTATCTATTCCTATATCAGGTCCATCCTTATCGCTATCGCAAATCGCAAGTGGCCCGTTCCCTTGCTTCCCCTTTGTATTTTAGAAATACATAAAAAACTGCGAAAATGCATTGAAAATGGATTTTCTGGGACCTCAAATATTATGAAATAATATTTAGAATACCGTCAGGTCTGGTTCATTGTGTAGCACACATATATGTGTAAAGGCCCCTCTCCCTGGTGTTGCTCTGATGCGATATAGTGATATTATCTGATCACAATTGCATATCATGCCCGAAGCCATTGATAGCGCTATTCGTTAATCTCTGATAGTGATTGTGTGATGCGATGTGGATCGTTGATCTACGTGCTTGATCGACGGTCCATGTTGCATCATTGATCATTGTCGCAAGTTCCATACAATATGTGTCGATATCCACCAATTGACTTCGTCGATTGTGACCCGCCGATCAAATCTAGACCATTGATCGGCCAAATATAACAGTTTCTATGTGTATCAATGTTTATGCCTCTAATACTTGGTTTTTCGTTGTTTCCTATGGTTTTCTACCTCCTGACAGTGCTTTTCTACCATTCCGAGGACTCTTGGCATGTTATTATTTTGATCTTTGAGTGATCCTTAAGAAAATTTTGAAACTTCTAGAGTGTTTTGGATTCATTTTTGGGTCATTTGCCAACAAGGCTAACATTGGCTACTTCTGGGGATGAAAGCCTCCCTCTGAGGTTTCAAGAACTACAGAGCAATGTGTTTATTATAAAACCAAAATCAAATCTATCTCCTAGTGTTCCATTGGGCATGGAGCCTATATTGTATAGAAAAAATAAAAACTAAAAAACATGTTTACAATATCAAGGCTTTAGAGCCTAAAATGAAATCAAGTTTCAAGAATCGCCCATTGACCAGGCCGCAAAAGACATCTTCTCCTTCCAGACTGTGTAGAATAAAGGTATTGTTCTACTGAATTTGGGAGATGACAAATGGACCTGTCCATAAGGAGTCAAACTTACCATGATTACCTTTCTTTTCCTTCATCACATCCCATTTGAGAAACCAGTCACCAACTTGGAAATTATCCATTTCTGTTTTCCTGTCAAAGGTTTCTTTGATTTTCTTCTATGAAATTTTGACTTTTCAACCAGATGCTCTCTAATCTGTTGTAATTCAACCAGGTTATTCATTCTCCTTACCATGTCATTCATTTCATCCTATTCTTCTTGAAAGAATTTGGCCACAGGGAGAATAAGCTAGATATGAAAAACAACATTATTGCCATAAACCAGCTTGAATGAAGAATTTCCTATGGACTTCTTCTTGGTAACTTTGCCAGCCCACAGTGCAAACTTCAACTTGGAATCCCATCTCTTTTTGTTGTTCTCCTACTGTTTTTTGACTATCCTTACAAGACTCTTGTTAGATGATTCTTCCAGGCCATTACCTTGAGGATAATATGAGGTATAATGCACCAATTGAATTCCCATGGATTCACACATGCCCACCTAATCTTCTGCCTTGAAAGTTGTTGCATTATCAATGACTAGTTTGGTTGGGCACCCAAACCTAGTGAAAATGTTCTCATTCAAGAAATTTATGACAACTTGATGATTAGCATTCTTAGTGGGTATGACATCGATCCATTTGGTAAAATAATCAGTGGCTACCAAGATCCATTTGTGTTGGCAGGGACAACAGTTCTTTAAACATGAGTTTCCTTGGCATTATTCATATTCAACCTCAGGTTATATCTGTGCTGATCTTCATTTTGTAGAACAGCTCCACCATCCCACTTTTGGTTGATCTGGTCATTGAATAATGACTTTTCCTAGGAAGCTAAGATCAAAAAGGAGGCACTGCCTTTGTCTTCCATACAATGGATCTCATCATCTTCATCAAACTACTCTTCGTCCACAACTACGTTCTGGAAAGGGGTCTTCACCGTTTTGTCTTCATTCGCATCTTTGCTTCTTTGCAGAATCTGCAACTGCTCATTAGCTCTTCTATATGGATTTGGATTTGGATTTGTAGGAGTAAAGGTATTATGAACTCTTCCTTTCCTAGGGTGCTGCTCAACCTTTAACTTGGAGATTTCAGAGGCTAATGACTCTATCATCTTAGTCATTTTATCTATCTTAGGGTTTAAAGATGATGAAGACTTGCCCCTTTGTCTTCTTCTATCAACATTTCGCTTGAGCTTATCTGTAGCCATGATGTTTGATTCTACTTCCAAGCTGCATCTTGCATATCAGCCAAGGTAGCACATTGCCTCTCCCTCAATAGTAGACCGAAGTCAAATCAAAAGCACTGGCATAGGTGAGTTTAGTAGAGGTAGTGGTGGGTTTTACTTCAGCTGGTATATTGTTGTACATGTGGTTAAACCTCTTATTAAAATCAGAAAGCAACTTACCAATTCCCTCTTTATGTTGCCAAACTCGGTGTGGTAGTAGAGTAGATCCTTCTTATACCCCCAATGATTTAGGAATGCATCATCTAAAGCCTCAATATCTGCTATAGATCTTGGGGTCAGTTCTCTGAACCATTTTCTAGCCTCTCCATCTAGGCTTTGGATAAAGACTCTCATCCACACATCATCTTCACTAATGTCCAAGTTATCAACATAGCTATAGAATTATTCAAGATGATTATCATCTATAAAAACTTAAGTCCCAGTGAACTTGGGCCTATACTTCTGCTATTTTGTAGTAGGCATGGAATTCAAAGGAGTGGGCACTACTAGAGTTCCATACCTAGCAGCTATGATTCTTTCCATTTTTGTAGGTTCTTGTGGTCCTGCCATAGCTGTGGTGGCTATAAGGGTACTGGAAGTCTGAATGATAGAGGGTTGAGGAGTGACTGATAAGACTAAGGGAGTATGATGGGTATAAGGTAGGGTTTCCTTTGGGCATACAACAAAAGGAGAACCTAAAGAATAAGGAGCTTTATGAATCTCTCATATTTTCTCTTCACTACTAGTATTAGATGCTATACTCTCAACATGTATTTGCTCTATTACAGGATTTTCTTGAAGAGATATAGAATATTGTTTAGATTTACTTGAACATGATGCTCCTTTCTGGAATACTTTTCTTTCTTTGATGATTTTCTTAGGATCAAATACTCGGTCAGCTTGTGGCTTCTGAGGATTTCTCCGAGTATGCCTCACAAACTGAGCCAAAACTATGAAGTGGAGTCACCAAGAGGTTTGTCCTCTAGTAGAGTTGCTGGATAGATGATTACAATCGAAAAAGTGCCCAGACTTTGTCTATCATCAAAACTGGATCTGTGTCATCTCCCAGGGAAGCTCAGCTTCAGTTTCCTCTCCCCAGCAACGATGCTAATTATGTTATCACTCCAAGAAACTCTCCTAGGTTGCAACTCAGAGATGCCTCGTAACATATAATCTTCAATATTGTTCTCGAAACTATTGGAATGGATGAAGGTCTGGATCAAGTCAGATAACCATTTTAGCTCTGTTTTTACTCAAGACATGCATGAGCACGCTGAACTTTACAAGGCTTTAGACCACTAATGCTCAATAGTTTGTAGATTCAATGGATAGATGGAGAATACCGACTGTACCAATAGATGCACATATAAACACATATGAATGGCCAGCTACAGGAAGTAAATGAAGCTTGCAAATCTAATTTATCAATGCAGAGATAAGATGACAATTATTTGGCATTAGACATAGAAGAAACATGAAAAACCTATTCAAGTGCAAGTTTAGAACATAGGAGAAAATGGGAATTGAACATATAACACCAAAATAAGCTTATATTGCTAGAATAAAGATGAGAAGCTTGAGTAGCAAAGTATCCACAGTCTCTAGAAGTTGAACCCTTGTTACTCTGATTTTCACATATTTATAGGCCCTTTTACAATGTTCTCGAGCCTTCTGAGGCTCGATAAGTCTTAATATATTCCCTTTGTCTTTAATGACTTAATGCTCTAACTAGGTACGCATGGGCTTGGAGGTTTATTCTCTAACAAAAGAGTAACCTCATTCTGGTACTTTGCTATGCTGGCAGGGAGCTCGTTCATGCCAGAGATGCCCCCCGATCGCTTTTTTTGGTTTTGGTTGTGTTGCACTGTTGATGCTCCATGATCACTTATATTTCGGGCTGCATTGTGTTGTGGCCATTTTTTTCACTTTTCGGCCTCTGTCTCTCAGCAACTAATCCCCGGCCTCTGTTTTGTGATGGAATGGGTCTTCGGGCCTTTGTAATCCCTTTAAATACTAACAATGATTGTTTTCTAGTTTATACAGAAAACGTTGCAACACTATAGACTCCTGCCAAGCTCTGTTTATTTCGAACTAAAAAGTCCTTGAACTCTGTCCATTCCTCTATTAGGTCCATACCTATCGCTATCACAAATTGCAAGTGGCTTGTTCCCTTTCTTCCCCTTTGTATTTTAGAAATACATAAAAAACTGCGAAAATGCATTGAAAATGGCTTTTCTGCAAACCTCAAATATTACGAAATAATATTTAGAATACCGTCAGGTCAGGTTCATCGGGTCGCACACATATATGTGTAAAGACCCCACTCCATGGTGTTTCTCTGATGCGATATAGCAATGCGATCTAATCGTAATCGTATATCGCTCATGCCTCGAGCCATTGATAGCGCTCTTCACTAATCTCTGATAGTGATCCTGTGATGCAATGTGGGTCATCGATCTGCATGCTTGATCGACGGTCCACGTTGCATCACTGATCTTTGTCGCAAGTTCCATACAGTCCAAGCCGATATCCGCCGATTGTGACCCGCCGATCAGATCTAGACCGTTGATCAACCACATATGACGGTTGTTGTGTGTATCAATGTTTATGCCTCTGATACATGGTTTTTCATTGTTTTCTCTGGTTTTCTGCCTCCCGATAGTGCTTTTCCGCCATTCTGAGGGCTCTTGGCATGTGATTGTTTTGATCTTTGAATTATCCTTAAACAAATTTTGAAGACTTCGAGAGTGTTTTGGATTCATTTTTGGGCCATTTGCCAACAAGGCTAACAATCCTCACAATGTTCTCGACAATGCCTCCTCACACTTGTATATATTCATTAACAAAAGAAACAAATACCAATTTGGCAAAATAAATTAAATAACAAAAATATTTTCACACTTGTCTTTGTTACAAAAGTTATTCCCAAAATGTCTTTGATACCAAGAAAGAAATCATAACTTCTCACACACACACACAAAATTCGTTTTTCTATTAGGTTTCACACTAGAATACATCACACTAATATAGTGCATATGAGATCCAATAGATTGTAAGCTAGGAGATTTTTTGTGGAGAAAATATCTCAACAACCTAATCCAATCAACATATCGAATCTTCTTGTATACTATTGTAACCATTAGTTTTAATTTCAATTCACAAAAGTGACATGACAAACATTTTATATCTATATATATATATATATATGTATTCCTCATATGGAATATATAGCATTGTACTTGTCAAATATATATACATAAATATATAAGAATTATGTATACTCGTTATATAAATCATTTTGCCTAAAATATTGCAGTTTTTGCAATCTCTCTAATTAATCTAATCACTTAGCTTCCTAAATCTAGTTTGTACTTCTCAAACTAGGATATATTAATATCACCCAAATTGAATATATATGAATCTAAAATCACTTGTATACCACAAGGCAACAAAACATTGTCCCTTTGCACATACTCCATATTGAGCACTCTCGCAAATCTCCCCTTTCTATTTTGTGAGATAATAAAATTTTCACTTTTAATGACCTCAAAATTTTCATCTTCAATCAAAGAAGCTTGCAACTAGGATTTACACTTTGGACATGCAGTCTATAAAGAGACATCTATAGGAATGTCTTTATACTTTATGATCTTTGTAGTCAGCCCTTCTGGACAAAAATGAAGGTAGAACCCTCCCATCAATTTTTGTTAAAATAAAAATTGATAAAAATTTAATAAAATTATAAATTTAATTTATAAACTTTGAGCATTAAAATAGAAATTGATAAAAAATTATTAGAACTATAAATTTAATTTATAAACTTTGAACCATTTAAATGTTTTTTAAACTATTTAAAACAACTTTTGTAAAAAAAAATTGTTTGGCAAACTGGGAAAATATCCAAAAGGTAAAATAAATAGTTAAACAAAGCCGTCAAATTAACGCCTTCAATTTCGAGGTAATACCGAAGAGAAATGGTCAATGATAGAGGATTGTCAAAGGCAGTGGTCAATGGCTGAAGATTTAGAAAATATAGCCGGTAATGGATCAATCTGCTCTGAACTGGTAGAGTCTCTGCTGGCACGGCTACCCCTGATTGCGTTTTTCATTTTTGTAGCGTCTACAAGTGTTGGAAGGATGCTTTGTCATGCAAGCATATCGGTCGTCTGTGGGCCGAATCAGGCGGTGGGCAACCGTGCCTTATTTTGTGTATGCCCAACGCTCTGATGCGTTTTCTGCTCTATTCTTTTCCTCTCATTTATGCCAGATAGTCGCGGCGTGAGTTACTGAGGATCCACCGCAGGGATGCTTTTGGTGGACATCCCCATCTATCCAATCACCTTCGGAAGTTCGTTCTCGTGGATGTGCGTTTACAATCCTCTCAGCTGGTACGTCTTACTTATGGACGTACAATCCTTTGAGCTGGTACGTATTGATTTATTATGGTTGTAAAATATTTTTAGTGTTGATGCAAAGAATTAATTTTAGCTGAAAAATATCATGAATATACAATATTTTCTATTATTATTAATTAACATAGCTAATTATTAACATTTCAAAAATGTATAGAGAATATCATGCATAAAAATATTATGCACAATATTTTATATTTTGTTAACATACCATGTAATAATAGACTTTCTCTAATAATTTGAATTAGGATTTGGTTATGCAAGTTAATGATAATTGCAAGGATTGTTTCAATATAAATTGATGATAAGTAATCACTTGTAGGTTAGAGAAATAAATAAGTGGTTCACACCTCCATAGTAATTCTTTAGAACAAGAAATTTTGGAGAGTAGTTGGTCCATCTTAAGCATTATAATTATTGAAACAAGAATATAATTTGAAGTATAAAAAAATTATGGTCCCTTCAATTTTCTTGGATTTTGTAAGCTTGTGATACCTTTTTAGTTATAGTGGAGTAGTTATCTTTGTTTTATCCTACATAATCTCACATAAAAATATAATAACAATCATGTAAATTGTTGTTCCATTACATATTCTATTCAAAGCTTAACTAATTGGTACCAAATAAACCCTTTAACTTGATAAATTTGGTTCTCATATTGAATTTAAAGATAGGGAATGAAGTATCTCCATTAACAACATATACAAAAATATAAAAATGTCAAAAAAAAATTAAATACTCTCACTGAAGTCTACTATGCATATTCAAGAAAGTCAGAATGTTATTAAGAACAAAGGGTTGTATGCACAACTAGTTTATATGGTTATACGTCAAGTAGATTTGATTTAATTTATTGTTCCTCCACATTTAAGGTATGTTCTAAATTATTTCTCATAACACGGTTACTATATGTCAATTTCAAGTTGCAATTTAGGTAGAAATGTGTTTTATATTTTATGTTTTACTTTGAAATTGCTAATTTTTAAATTTAGAAACAAATAAATGTTATTTTAAAATTTAGTTTTTAATTTTTTTGCTTTTCCATCAACCATTCAGTCTTTCTAACTTTGAAATTGCCAATCTTTTACCTCAAAAGAAATTTGTTTTTAAATTTAACTTTTTACTTTTTACTTGGGGGTTTCCAGAAATGTGTTTTGTGTTTGTATGTTAGGTGTTTCCAGAATTTATGTCTATGGTAATTGATTTTTTATTTTATTTTATCTTTTAATGATTTTATCTAGTTAATCTATTGATTTTAAATAGTTTTGGAAATCAAGAATATGATTTCTGTGATTTTTCTACACATTTTTTGATAATATTTATATAAATTTAAGAAAAAGAAAAATAATTAATTTGTTGTTCTCATAATTACTTATTTATATTGCAAATTGTTATACATATTATTTGTTATATTATCATGTATATGTTGATCTCTGAATTATCATTGTAAAGAATTAATCAATAAGTATTATAAATAAAGAGAATGAAATGACATGTAATTTTCAAATTTTTTTGAGGTTTTCTCATGAGACATAGGGCGAGGGAATGGGGAGGTGGAGATGGAGGTGGTGGAGGAGGAGGAGGCAAAGGTGGTTATGGAGGAGAAGTGGAGGTAGAGTAGGAGGAGGTGGTAGAGGAGGAGGTGGAGGTGGAGGTGGAAGAGGTGGTGGAGGCAGCGAAGGAGGTGGTGAAGGCTGAGGTGGTGGAGGAGGTGGTGCAGGTTGAGGTGGTGGAGGATCTAGAGGTGGAGGAGGAGGATGAGGTTGCAAAGGTGGTGATGGAGGAGGAGGAGGGGGAGCAGGCAAAGGTGTTGGAGGAGGTGGTCAAGGAGGAGGAGGTGTGGAGGAGGAGGGAGAGCAGGCAAAGGTATTCGAGGAGGTGGTCAAGGAGGAGGAGGTGTGGAGGTTAGGGAGGTGATGGAGGAGGAGGTGGTGATGGAAGATGAGGAGGAGGAGGAGGAGGAGGATGAGGAGGTAGTGGAGGTGGATATGGTGGAGCAGGAGGTGGATATGGTGGTGGTAGTGGTAGAGTCGGCGGTGTTAAGGTGGAGGTGGTGGTGGTACTGGTAGAGGAGGAGGTGGTTGAAGCAGAGGTGGTAGAGGAGGTGGAGGTCGAGGTCGAGGTGGAGGTAAAGGAGGAGGAGGAGGAGGAGGAGGTGGTGCTGGAGGTGGAGGATGAGGAGGTAGTGGAAGTGGATATGGTGGAGCAGGAGGTGGAGCTGGTGGTGGTAGTGGTAGAGTCGGCGGTGTTAAGGTGAAGGTGGTGGTGGTACTGGTAGAGTCGGCAGTGTTAAGGTGGAGGTGGAGGTGTAGGTAGAGGAGGTTGTGGTGGAGGTGGAGGAGGAGGAGGAAGGTGGGGTGGTGGTGTTGGAATATGTAGTGTGAAGGTGGAGGTGGAGGTGGAGGTAGAGGAGGTGGTGGAGGCGGTGGAGGTAGAGGAGGTGGTGGAGGTGGTGGCGGTAGAGGAGGAGGAGGAGGTGGAGGTCGTGGTGGTGGAGTCTGCAGTGTGAAGGTGGAGATGGCGGTGGAAGTAGAGAGGTGGTGGAGGTGGTGGAGGTAAAGGAGGTGATGCTGTAGGTGGAGGAGGCAGAGGAGGAGGAGGTTGTCATGGAGATGGTGGTGAAGGTGGAGGCAGATGTGGAAGAGGAGGTAGAGGTGGTGGAGGAGGTTGATGTGTATGTGGAGGAAAAGGAGGTGGAGGTGGGGGAAGAGGAGGCAGTGGAGGAGGAGGTGGATGTGGATGAGGAGAAATAGAAGTTGATTGAGGAGGTGGAGGTGGAGGTGGTGGAGGAGGAGGAAGTGGTGGTGGTAGAAGAGGTGGTGGGGGATGTGCAGGTTGTGGAGGAGGAGGTGGTGGACGATTTGGTGGGGGATGTGGAGGTGGTTGAGGAGGACAAGGAGGAGAAGGTGGTGGCGATGAAGGTGGTGGAGGTGGAGAATGTGGTGGAGATGGAGATGGTTGAGCAGGTTGAGGTAAAGGAGAGGACAAGGTGGATTGGGATGAGCAGCAGGAGGAGGAGGTGGATGTGGAGGAGGGTGAGGAGGAGATGGACGTATGCAAGTTAATTTAAAGTTCAAGTCTTAAATTCAAATATTTGATTGCCACTCTCCTCTGCATTGTTGGAAATTCAAGCTACAGTCTCATGAATCCAAAACATATCTCTTGACATACATAATATCGTACCATTAAATGATAAGTAATACATTTACGAAGATTTCCTCTATGCAAAATATAGTCATTCAAGTACATGAAATTTCTTTAACATTTAGATCTAATATCTTGGAGGAGGAGGTGTAGGTGGATATTATGGTGGAGGAGGAGGTGGAGGTGGAGGTGGAGGTGGAGGTGTAGGTAGAGGAGCTGGTGGTGAAGGTGGTGGATGAGGAGGAGGAGGAGGTGGTGGTGGTGGTGGTGGAGTGTGTAGTGTGAAGGTGGAGATGGAGGTGGAGGTAGAGGAGGTGGTGAAGGTGGTGGACGTAGACGATGAGGAGGAGGTAAACGTGGTGGTGGTGTTGTATGTAGTGTGAAGGTGGAGGTTGAGGTGGTGGTAGAGGACGTAGAGGAAGTGGTGGCGGAGGTGGAGGAGGTGGAGGTGGAGGAGGCAAATGAGGAGGAGGAGGTTGTCATGGAGGTGGTGGTGGAGGAGGAGGAAGACGCAAAAGAGGAGGTAGAGTTGGTGGAGGAGGTTGAGGTGTATGTGGAGGAAAAGGAGTTGGAGGACGTGGAGGTGGGGGAAGAGGAGGTAGTGGAGGAGGAGGTGGAGGTGGAGGAGGAGAAAGAGAAGTTGATTGAGGAGGTGGAGGTGGAGGTGGTGGAGTAGGACAAAGTGGAGGTGGTGGAGGAGGTGGAGGTGATGGAGGAGGAGAAGGTGGAGGTGGTGGAGGAGGTGGAGGTGGAGGTGGTGTTGGAGGATGTGGTGGGGAATGTGTAGGTTGTGGAGGAGGAGGTGGCGGTGGAGAAGGTTGAGGTGGTGGTGCAGGATTTGGTGGGGTATGTGTAGGTGGTTGTGATGGAGGAGGTTTAGGTGGTGGTGGAGGATTTGGTGGGGGATGTGTAGGTGGTGGAGGAGGAGGAGGAGAAGGTGCTGGTGATGGAGGTGCTGGAGGAGCAGAATGTTGTGGAGATGGAGGTGGTTGAGGAGGTTGAGGTAAAGGAGAGGAGGAGGTGGATTAGGATAAGCAGGAGGTGGAGGAGGTGGATATGAAGGAGGATGAGGAGGAGGTGGAGGTATGAAATTTAATTTAAAATTCATGTCTTAATTTCAAATATGAAATTGTCACTCTCTTCTCCATTGTTGGAAATGAAAGCTACAATCTCATGAACCCAAAACATATCTCTTGACATACATAATATCATACCATTAAATGATAATTAATACATTTAGGAAGATTTCCTCTATGCAAAAATATAGTCATTCAAGTACATGAAATTTATTTAATGTTTAGATCTCGTATCTTGGCCAAGAATTTGAAGCATTTTTCAAGATTAAAATTTTGTGTTTTTTTTTTAAACTTTTATTAGTCCTATAAAAACTTATAGTTCGCATTCTATTTTCCAATTAACCATTTGTTTGGGAATGCTTGGATTCATCTAATTATCATTTATTTAAAAAGTGTTAGGTTAAAGTTAATGTTGTTTCTTGAATAAGAAGTCTTATGTTGTCTTTTATGTTTACTTGAGAAATGTAGGATATTAGGAATCATATATGGCTTTGTTTATTATTGAAGTTTCCACATATTTTGCATAATTGTTATTAATTTTTTTATGTATCTAATGGTTTAAGGAAAAAAGTTAATTTGCAGTTCACTTTCTTGCATGACCTAAGATTCTTCACTTTTTAGAGAATCCATTGTTTATCTTGTATTTTGTTTCAAAATATTTATTAGGAAAGGGAAATATGTTCTACTTGGCTATTTGTATGGAAAAATGACCTATGCTATAGCTTCCTATGTGTTCATTGTAGGAGATCTATTCTCATGGGAACAATATTCCTTTAATGAAATTATACTTTTGAGGCAAAGGCTAAAGGAACAATACATGTAATTAGTGGAGGATGACAAACAGTTTAGTGTATTATAAATTTTGAAGTTGAAATCCTTTTATGACACTTGTTTTTTAACATGTTATACTAAGTAGTGAACATTTTTCTTTGTCGGTGTATTTCTGAACTTGAAAATTGTGGCTTTATATGAGTTTGTGTTAATTGATTTTTTTATCATACACGAAACTAACTTTCATTAATTCTTTTGTCTTTCATTCAATCTCATTGAGAATTTTGTGTAATTTCAAAAAATTATGTATTGATCAACAATTATTAGATTTTTTATTGAAGAAGAAATAATAGTAGTTACTATAATAGTTACACACCAAGCAGTTGAAAAACTTATAGATAGTGATGCACCACCAAATCCTAAAGATGTTGGTTTGTTTGAAGCGAAGTAATTGGATAACTATTTCTATTAGAGAATGAATGCATAAGAAGGAAAAAAACTTGATGTAAATATTAAATGATGGATTCACCAATAATTTACAAGATTTTATAATTAACTCAATGATTCACTAATGTTTTACAAGATTTTACAATTCATTGAAAGAACCACAAATATTTAACAACATTTTATATTTTAGTAGAATATTCCGAAAAAAATGATATATACTAGACGATGACCTTTGGTTACTATTAGAAATGAAAAGAAGAAATTACATGAAGATAAGGAACATAGGAATAGAAGAGAAACAATTCCTATTGGCCATGGAGAAAGTAGTCTTGGAAAACCTTTCCAAACTCCCATGACAAGGGTTCATCAAACCTATTGCCTAATTTGTGTATTCTCTTCTTCAAATAAACTGATAGTAATAGTAAATTATATACAATCATTATGCAGAAAAAAAATATATAGAGTTGACATGAATATCTAATGTTTACTGCTAGAATATAAATAGACAAATATGATAGTATTGTAAACTTTCGATGGAATCACTTCATTACAGGTAGTAAAAAGTAAATGAATTGTATGAATTGTTCTTAGGAATAAAAAAAGGATGTAAATTGTATTATTTTCTCATAATTAAATATTGTCATTAATAAAGAGAGGGTAAATAAAAGACCTAGTCTCCTTTCCATTTTCTAACTTTTCATACGAATAATGATTGTAGATGAGGCTTCTGTATTTTCTCTACATCCCAATACCTCGAGCATGCTCTCCTTTCCCTCTTGAATTTTTTTATTATTTTTTGGGAACTGTAATAATTTTTTGTTTGGAAAATCCCAAAATTTGGTGTTATTATTTAAAAATTACACTTCCGTTATTATGATTTTATATCTAATGGTTGGGGAAAAATACTCTTTAATTAAAAATAAAGTTTAATTTTTAATTTGTGGCAGCCATGTCTTCAAGTATACATTTTTCTACAAAACCTTTCAGTCATAAATTACTCTTTGGAATTCATTTATAGTCTTCATTAATGCAGATAAAATTTTAGGGGATTTTTTTTCTCGGAGTTGAAATTCGAGGGTCCAAAACTTTGGGGGTTGATTTTTTTATTGAAATAGTGATTAAGGATGATTATCCCCAATATTTAGTTAATTTTTTTATATGTTATACCATTATCTCCCCATAAAAGAAAAATAAATTCATAGAAGCAAGAGTTCCCATCCCTATGGAATGACCAAACGCTCAATTAACCTTTATGTTTACAATCCATAATTTTTGTAGGTGATTTTCCTTAATTTATCAAAAAAGGTTGTTATTTAAACTAATTTCCTTGGACATCATAAAAGTGGTGTTTTATGGCAATGATTTCACACATGTGTTTTCATCATGGAACTATTTTTCAATCTCCCATAGAATTTCATTTTTTGCAATGTGTTCCCTTCTAGTTTTGTAGAATACGAATAAACATTGAGTTGGTTGTGATTTTTCTCAACGACTTTTGATACAATTTATTTAAATTTTAAATTTTTTTAAAATGAAATCGTTGTTCTCATAATTACTTATTTATATTGCAATTTTTGATATATATTATTTGTTATATTGTGATGTATACATTGATAGATGAGCTATTTCTACAAAGAATGGATCAATATGTATTATAAATAAAGAGAATGAAATGATATGCAATTTTGATCTTTTTTTAAGTTTTCTGAGGAGGCAAGGGACGTGGAGGT
>APFE031239042.1:0-20035 GCA_000404065.3 Pinus taeda
CTGATCATCAGCCACAGAGAGCTTGAGAAGCATAACAGCCTCTCGATTTCTATCATCAAACTTATCTTGATCAGTACCAGTTGTACCGGGACGAGTTTCTTTGCCCCAAAATGAGCTGATCAAGACGCCTGTATTCAAAGATGGTCAACATTCTTTGTTTCCATATGCTATAATTGCTGCCATTAAAGCGTTGATTGCCTTCTAGCATCAGATTGGTGAGGGAGGCCATCTGTACGTTTGAAGACTGATTGGGACAATTTTGCCTCTTAAATCAGAACTTGGCCACCAACTTGAAGAGATAAATGTTGTCAATAGGATCAACCAACAACTAAAAAAAAATAATGCCAAATACTCCAATATGAATAGAGTTGACTCAGCGCCTGACAATGACTGATTTCGATCTCTCTTTTGGTGACAAACTCAGCCTTTTAATAGTGGGAAGATTTAGCTCCTTAACCCACAAAATTCAGCTAACAGTACAACGAAAAAAAAATACGTGAAACTCCTTGCAGTCAGTGGCAGTCAATACGAATCGGAAGAGACCTGAAAATGCATATATGAGCCAGTCTTTGTACTGCAAATGAAAATAAAACACTGCGACTTCAAGGTTCACGCTTTGAAACCCTGGGAGTTACGAATAATATTGTGTTGCAGACTCGGGGTTTTACGGCGTGAAACTGACTATCCGCAGGAATCTTCGCTCGAATATTTTATAGCTGCTATGTATGCCAAAAAATCGTGTCCACAGGAATCTTCTATCCGCAAAAAATAATGGTAAAATCTTGTCCACAGGAAACTGCTATCCGTAGGAATCTCCGCTCGAGTAGTTTATAGCTGCTATAGATGCCCTGGCCGGTAGGATCACTCGGAAAAATAAAATAAACTCTCGCAACTTTCGGATCGATTTACAGAGCCTCCGTATTTTCGCAAATGAAGCCTTCACTGTTTGAACCCGCGACCTCTGCTACAGTTGACTGCCACGTCCTCGGTAATGAACGTAATGGGCCCATGTCTTTATTTGCGCAGCTTTGTTGAAATTTGACGTTGCAAATGTGATTTAACACACTATAAAAATAAAGACATGGCTGCCAAGGCTTGAGCCCATTGCCACCCGATGCTAGATTTGTTAAATCACGCACTGCATTGTTGTAGAATAATTATCAGAAGAACGACGACTTCGAGTCGGTCAAATCGCCGTCGATTTACGCCCGAAGAATCCACGCATGCATACCCTGAAGAAAATCCACGCATGCATAAAATCTAAATTCGATGATGTAGTTACCTGGAAAACGCATCAACAAAGAACGTGTCTGGAAAAAAAATCGCAGAACCCTCGGCTCTCGTAATTCCACAAAAAATCAACCGATTTGAAATCAAGAAAACAGAGAGCAACCTCGAAAAATTTTTAACATAGCTGAAAAATTATTTCGAAGAATCCATTTCTGTATTGAGATAGACGACTGTAAGCTTTTATCATAGTGAGCAGAGCCGAAGCTAAGACTCAGTGAAGGCTATCTGGCTTACAGAGGACTTGACCTTAGAAAGGAATGACAGAAAGAACTCAAGTGATTAGGATGCAGAGAGAATAACTGCTCAAGAAATCTCTTTTTCTGGCTCTGATACCATAAAACAGTGCGAAACACGCATATGGATTTAATGAAACTATTAAATGATTGAGTACAATACTCAATAATAATACAGAGATATTTAACAAAGATAGAACATCAAGTTTCTATGTAAAGAATCAATTTCGTCTAAGAAACTGCTAAAGGAAGAAAAGTAGCAAACACTAAAAGAATGAGCATTAAACTAAATATATTATTTAAGACCACACACAAGCATCTAGAGACTGCACAGAGGCTGAGGGGCCTACATGGGTGACGCAAAAGGCCAGAGAGCTGACGCAGAGAGGCAAAACGCTAACGTAGAGGGTTCAGGAGCTACGATGATACTAGCAGGGCTGACACAAAGCATAGGAGAAGCGCTAAAAAGGTTTTCATGGGGCAGACTAGAGCTGAGAGCCTGAATATCTGTCTCCGAGAAGAGGTATTATTACTGTGTAACAATCTTTGTTGTGTGAGCCATTTTGGCACCCTAGTCGTACTCAAGAAATCTGCATAATAATAAAACCCTCAGAACTGTTGCATGGTTTTCCCACATTGGGTTTTTCCGACGACGATTGTCCAAAACTAACGATGTCCCTTGTGTGTTTGTCTCGGTATTTCAATTGATGACCTGTATATGAGTTAAGGCTACATTTGTGTTTATTTTCAGTATTTATAATTACAAATAACTTGTTAATGTAATAAACAAGTAGGAGAATTTAAACCAGAAGATGCAGTAGGGATTTCTAATAGGTTAGACTTAGAAATTTCAACACCCACATTGGGTTTTTCTGGGGACATTTGTCCAAAAAATATCATGTCACTTGTGCATCTTTCTCTCTTTGTTATGTTCTTGTTTTGGGCAAATTAATTAACTAAGTGAAGGCTACTGTGTATTAGCTTCGATATTCGCTGTAGGAAGCAGTAAATAATTTGTTTCAGTAATTAACAAATACGAGAAGTTTAATCAGTTGTTGCAGTAGGTGATTCGGGTGAGATTCTCGAATTTTCACATAGACAAACAATCTTGTAGTGATGAAGATCGCTAAAGATTGGGTGAAGTTTGCAGCCTTATCAGTAGCTCTTTGATGGACGAAAGAGGCTACTAGAAGGCATATTGGATCATCCCATGTACATGCAGCATAAGGGACTTACAGCGGTGTTAGGTGGCAGTGCTCCTGGAGTCTCAATGCGTTATCCTTTGAAGGACTAAGGGGCAACTAGTGAGTAGTACGGGAGTGAAGGATCGGCAGGACAAAATATGAAATAGAAGCTGTAGTGAAGATTGTCATTGTATCTTATATACCATAGACTGTTGGATTTTTCAGATTGGTTTAATATAACGAAGATTGGGTTGTACATTATTGTACAATATTTTGTTAAAAATTGTGTGTACTTGTGCATATGTGATTTATTGCTTTATATTTTCCATTGTGCAAAGTAGTTCTTGTTGAGATTCTCGGTTTGGTAACGTCAGAGATTATAAGATTCTATCCTAGACCCAAGATTGTGGAAATTCAACAAAAGGAACTTGTCAAGGAAGCTTTATGTCTTGGCCTTGGAGAGGCAATTAGGTCAAGGGTCTTGGTCTTGGTGTTCGTCAATTGAAGTCTCTATAAGAAGAAGAATTCATTTGTGTTTTTCTCTCAGTTGGTACAAGTTTTGGCCCCAGCTGATAGCCTACATTTTGTGTCTCGTCTCTTTATTGTTTATGCTTTGGTAGCTGTTTGATGAAGAATAACACTAAAATAATATAACTAAAGAGAAGATCCTATTATATTGAAGTAAAAAGCATTCACAAGCAGTTATCATTACTAGAGAAATCACCTAATCTTGATGCCCCAGATTTCTCAACTTGTTAGTGTTTGGACAAGATTTTCTTATCATCTTGGACCTGCTATTCTCCACTCACCAGTTACATTCCTAGTGGTCATCAGTTATTCACAGTGGTGTATCATTTCCCCATGCCCCTGATCTCAGATGCGCTGGATGATGTTGTATTCATTAGTGGTTGTTATGGTTCCATTGCTTAAACTCCTCGTCTGAAAATGACGCTAAGGTTTCATTTGGTTGTGTAGATATCGTCATTAGAGGGATTCTTTATCACTTTTAACTTAGTAAAAATGTTACCATTTTACTACTTCTAATCACTGGGACATAATTACTTTTGGATAAGTTTGTCATTAGGCTAAACCACTAGATACTACCAAGGAATTAAGTTGGGTAGTGTGAATATATCCTTTAACACTTTCCATTTAACGCCTTTTCATTTTCCATTCCATCCATAATTCCCTTAATGTATGGTTAACTCACCAAAGATCATCCAAAGATGGTCATCATCATTTAAAAAATAAATAAAAAATTGCAAGCCTCAAAAATCAAACCAAGCCAAATAAAGGGCTAAAGAGGTAAAGAGAAAAAAAACTACCTCGTCATGGTCACCCCCCTTCAAAAGTCCTAAGAACAAAACTTCTCTCCAAAGAAAGAGGACTCAAAAAAAAATGAAATGAAAATAAATAAAAAAATAAAAGGAAATCGAATTATGTGTAGGTCGAAGTAGCAAAAGCTCCATCTCGCAAGGCTTTGCAAAAAAAGAAGATTTCTAGTTCAACTAGTTGGACCAAAATTATACCCTAAACACTTTTTATAACTTTGGAAGTTAATCCATATGTTATTCGTATGTCTCCTTCATAAAAAAATAATAATAATGTCATCCACATACTTGAACTTAGAGGACCCGTGAAATACTTTGTGTTCTAGCCCAAAGACATATGCAACAGAGGTAAGGTTGTCTCCTTAGTTAGGTTCTTGAGTAAATTGGTAACATTGGCTAAGTTTCTTGTGATTAATTTATCTTGTATATGTTAGCGTCTAACCACTGGTTGAAGTTGGACATGTTGTTAAAGGTGAGGAACTAGATATTGTCAATTTTATCAACTAATGTGAGCAACTACATGATATTCCATGGTCTACATCCACATTATTTGAAGCATTATTCCTAATGTGTAAAGTTTTGCTAACACAGGTGGAATTTTAATTACCTATGTGCAAAAAAAAATAAAAATAAAAAATAAGAAAGAGAAGTGATGGAATTAAAAATCTGATGTAAAAGAATCAGTTGGTCAAATGAAGACAACTAATTCTATTTTTCTAGAAGTTTCAAAATCATTTTAACTATTTTATTATTTAAATTGACCTTCTAGAAAAACGGAAATTTTATTATTATTTCATTTTGAGCACATCAAAAGTTTAGTTACCACTTGTATTCTCCCATAGTATTTGATTTTCCATGGAATTGTAACTCCTTACTCTATAAAAAGAAGACACTCTATCTCACTCAACATCAGATCTTTCGAAGCAATAAAATTATTACAGTTTTTTTTAAATATTCTTCTTTTGTTCTTTTATTTTATTTGTTAGGATACATCAAGGCACCATTTTTAAGGCGTATCCCTCATTTTAATCATTTACCAGGTGATATCATTTATGTTTATTGTTTCATTGATTCAAATGTATAAGGGGAATCATTGTTAAAATTTCCCCTTATCATTTGTCTTCACACATAAATGATTATCTTGACTTCGTTAAATTAATTTTTTTTTAAGATTTAATTCTTTCAAAGATTGTCGTTTTGTTGTTACCTTGTTGTAGGTGCTTTGATTTTTCTCTCATACATAGAGTCGAAGAAATTCGCAATACCATTTTTGGGAGTGAACCAGTGCAAAGGAAGAAATCATCACCACGGTAAACAATGTCAACCGTCGAGAGAATTTGGTACACAATTATCCCATCTTATTGATTTTTCTCTCATACTCAAAGTGGGAGAAATTCATAATACCATTTTTGGGAGTGAATAACAAAGGAAGAAATCATCACCACGGTAAACAATGTCCTCAGTCGAGAGAATCTGGTACACAATTATCCTATCTTATTGCCATAGGATTTACTATTTATCTTTAAAAAAATATGATTTTGAAATGAGGTTTTAATTTGAAATGATTTCACGATTTATCTTTAAAAAAATATATATGATTTTGAAATGAGGTTTTAGTTTGAAATGATTTCCCGATTTATGTTTAAAAAAAAATATGATTTTGAAATGAGGTTTTAATTTGAAATTATTTCACGATTTATCTTTAAAAAAAATATGATTTTGAAATGAGGTTTTAATTTTTATTTCAAATTAGATTAGACTTCAAAAAAATGATTTGATTTTATTAGGTAATAGATTTACATTTTTATTTTAAATTTCAGTAATAGATTTACATTTTTATTTTAAATTTGAAGTAGTTTAAAATTTTCAAATAGGATTTTAAATTTCAATAAAATATATATCATATATAAAACAAAAGGAAACCAAAGTTCAAAAAAGGGCATCCACCTACCCTTTTACCCTAAATCGATTGAGCCCACTCCTCTCTTTCTCCTTGCGTGGGCTATTTCCTCAGCCGTCGCCCTTGGAGGCACGACGGCAGCCCGTCCTCTCTCCACCGGTTTCATTAAGCCTGCAGCATCCACAGTCCCTGTCTCCTTGATCCGACTCCCCCTCTGCAGACATACACCCCGCAATAACTAACACATCTCCCCGCCTCCTCATGAAACCCATTCGATTGTCCTGGCTCTCATGAAATTCCCGAAGCCGGAGGCATCAAATCACAGATGCCTATAACTATATCGTCAGCATATCGGGCATAACGAACCAGAGGATTGGTGTTGCGAAACGGAACATTGCCAGCCCAAAGGAATGCAAATATATGTTAAGCAGCACCAGGAGAGAGGGAACATATGTGTGCAATCCTTTTGATTCGACCAAATAATTATAATTTCTTCTATTTTTATCATAAATATTCGTCCTGAGAAACGAATTGATGAGATTTAGTATATCGGCCTGATTTTGCATGATTAGATTATCAAAACTGTTTTGATAAATTGATCAACAGATGCCCATTCGAGAATACGACTAGAGCGGGTTTCCACACTATGTTCCTTTCGAAAATCGGTGAGAGCTTGAAAAAAGGGTTTCCGTCCATTACCGAATCAAAATTATAGACTCATTCACCCTTATATTAAATTTTGATAAAATCTGGGCACAAAATTTTGATTGGATTCCAATTTCTCTGAAAACATCTCAAAAGGATTGCACACGGATTCTGAAATCATCTGGTTACTTAAATTAAATATCAAAGCTAGAAGCATATATTTCCTGCACCATTTGAAATTATTGAGCAGCCATATTGTGATTATAAATCAGGTATATTTGATGAAACGATTTCTTTTTGTTTCGAAGGCCAAAGTGCAGTAATGATGGTGCTTTAAATGGTGTAGTCACGAAATGATTTTTTTCACAATATTTTTGGTGGTTAATTTTAATCAAAATCTGACAGAGAAATCTGAAAATTTGATTTTAAATTGTTGAATCTGCATAATTTGAATGCCCCTGGGGTTCTTCAGGGATTTGGTGAATTCCTATAAAAAATACTATTTTATAGATTCCTATAAAAAATACTATTTCATCTATAAATTAGACTACACCCATTTAAATTTGCAAATTTTCAAAATATGCAATGCGGTTGCAATTATTTAAAAATCTTGAATCCAGTTGTTTATCTAAGTGCCATTTCTAAATGTTAAAAAATGAACTATACTTGGATTCACGATCTTCCTTAAATGGGTTCCTAGTGTGCATCTTAATGGCTTGGAAAAAGACTGAAATTGGTGGCACATAAAATTTGCATGAGTGATCATTGACTATTTCCGTGGGACTCTCATATAATGACATTTAAATTGCAAATTCAAGATATTTGGACATGAACATTTACTTGGGTATTTTATATTCGGTCGAATTAATATACGAATGCTTTGGATGTTTCAATGATAAATCAAGTACTTTATTGTTATCATTACAATTAAAGTTGCTTGACATAGAGAGAAATTTCAATAGTGTACAATAATTGCTTAGAAAAATTGCATAGATAGCTCCTGGTGTTTATGGAAATAATATGATGAATGGGTTTAGCTTATAAATTCATATTATGTTCATGAATCTCTCACACATTGAATGGTCAAATATTTAGTCTTCTCTGATTGATCATAAATGATTCATGGATTTTAACTTATACCCAGCGATGAACTTAGAATTGAAATTAATCATATGGAAACCCCCCTTAGGTTAGGAAAACTTTGTACAATCCAAAACCTAGAAATGAGGGGCAAAGTTGTCAAGGTGATAGTAGGGTGGCTTTGCCTATTTGTGTCCATAGGTTTTGCCCTTTGTGAGATTAGACTTTTGCTCCAGGGAGACCCTGTGAGACAAGAAGGCCAAGATGGACAATCACGAGACAAACTTTGAGGCTCCTTGAAGCCCTCCTACCATATAAAGTTGATGGGTCCCTAATATAAAAGAGAAATTCAATGATGGGTGCTTGTAAAATAAATCTTAGCAAATAAGATGGGGCAGGTTGTTGCACTTTTCTATTAATAAATTTCCCATAGATATGGTGTACCTCCCAACAATATTGTCCTTAATGAAACCCAATATTGTAGGAGGTCACTCTCCATAATCATGGCTAGAGACCCAAGCACATAATGCTCTTGCATTAGAAAGATGAGAATGAATGACAATATGACCAAGGGGTATTTATCGTGTGTCCATTCCCTTATAAACCCTCCTAGCCAACATTAACTATATTACTACGCACTCCTTATGGAGGCCTAACAACGTTGATACATCATGCCAACAACTCTTATTAGGCTTAATTGACTCTCGAGTCTAATTGCCGTGTGAATGGCATCTTCTAAAATTAATGTGATCCTTTTTTCCATTTGTAAAACCTTCATTAATTAGTTAAAAGATTTAAAACCTTCATTAATTAGTTAAAATAGAATATTTTATTCGTATTAGTAAGGGAAGCTATAGATAAATAAAGGTAACAGGTCATTGTTGCCTATAATGAGAACTAAAAGACATAAATCAATAAATGAAAGTTCCATATTTGCTATCACATTTAGCTTTACTTGATGTCTACGTGATTTTCTAATCCATCGAATTCCATTAGTTATTTATGTGGTGATGCTTACCTCTTTTGTCATGTTTACATTAGAAATTATAAAAAAATTCAAAGAGATGTAATCATGAATAATTTAAACGCACTGAACTTCCAAGTAAATATTCTTGCTATGACCCAAGATATTGATTTGTTAACTTTCATAATAGTCTCAACTAGCTTGAACTTCGCAAGACTCGGACACTATATAAGAAAACCTAGATGGTAAAAACTTGTTTTTTCTCGTAGTTTCATATAGCTCATGGTCTAAAACGATAGTTTAAAACTTTAATCCAATAAAAAATAAGTTATTTCTGTAAATGATGCCTCAAAACGATTTTGACAAGGTTGCCGAAAGGGAAACATAAAGATATGACTTGAAGTTGAATTTTATATAAACACAAATAGGAGCATTGACCCACTAATAAGGTCCATGGGGTTTCAATTTATCCAACAAAATTGCTCTCCAGTGACCGTCCATCCACACAAATAACATGAGATCAAAAGGGATGAGACCAAGTGCAATCCCAAGCAACTTTGGTGGAATGGACTTTCTTCCATTGGCGGGTTACAACCTTTTTATTGAATGTATCCATTTAAGTTGGATATTGTCAGTTACTGTGAAGAAAGAACAGATATCAGCTTATGTGCATCATTGCTGAGTTGGAACTATATGTCAAATGACAAGTCTATTTCAAAACAATCATATTTCATATAGATAATGCTGAAGGGACAATTTTAAGTAACATGTTGATTCCTTGATCATTACTCAATTTACACCTAGCTAAGTAATGATTTCTCACACCGTTTCACAGAGAACCCCAAGCACATGTCACATCTTCAATTCCCATGGATGATTGGTCCAACTTAAGTTAGAATCCATTGTAGATTCATTCTCAACATCTAAGAATTATGATATGAGATACCTTGGAGGCAATATGTGTTTTCGATAGTTCTGTGAAGAATATGCAATCTCATTGAGAATTCTATTGCATTTTCCTTCTAGGTTTATATTATTTGATGCCCTCTAGGATGGCACATCTCTTGTTTGAAAACAAATGAAACATTTTACAAATTTGAGCACTCAATGGAAATGTTGAGAAATTCAAAAGTAATGATTAAGCCCCTACCTGCTAAATTCATAAAGTGGTTGAGGCAAGATACAAACAACAGAATTATCTCTCCTCCCTTCAGCAACAAACCCTACATGAAGAATGCACATAATCATTGTATAACATTGCATTGTATCTTTAATAAAAAGAAAAGAAAAAAGCGCAATAATCTCATAATATTTCAATTGAGTTAATCACCTTTTACAAATAAATTGTAACAAAACAAATCAGTTCTTGCTAAATTACCTAATACAAAAAAATTGGAACATTTACATCTTTACATCATGACAAACACATATTGTAATAAATATTTCTTCATATCTTGATACCATCAAGTTCATCGTAAAAACATTATCAACATACCCTTCAAATTCAATGTAAAATGCTTATCAATATACTAAGATTTTTCTCAAAGCTATAGCAGACTTGCCCATTTTGATCCCCTATCATTTTTCAAAGGATTGACTCAAAATCAAAAGACAACTCTTCATAAAAGATATGTGCAATCATGCATGCCAAGTCTCGAAAGGCTCAAAAAAGGCCTTTCAAGACCTTATCTTCTAGATCAGGTAAAAAATAATCTTCCCCAATTAGTGCATAAGGCTAACTTGTCCTAACATATAGGAAATGTTATGGTCTTGAGCTAGAAGCGATGGTACTTGCCAAGTGTAAGCATTGTGAAGTATTTGCATTCTAACTGAACATAGTCCTGGCTAGATATTTCATGTATTTTCTAACTAAGTTCATATAGGCATTCCATTCTTCATACAGATTATGTTCATTATGTACTCTACACTTTGTCCACTCACAAGTCTACATGGAGTTTATCCTCATCATCCAAGTTTTGTTCAGCTCTTGAATCCTCCCAAAGATATTCTTCATGAGCATCATAAATGTTAGATGCTTAGCCCAAATGTTCAATTTATGATGTTGATATGTCAGCAGGTCCAAATTTCCTTCTTGCACTGTTATCCACTAAGTTTTTTTGACAGAGAACTCTAATTTATATCTAATGCTTCCCCCACTATAGCAAGAATTTCCAATAAACCATGAGAAAAGTTGTAGTATACTTCCATGTTGATATCACTCTTTTCTACAAGCAATTATAAAATTTAATAGTGAGTCCTTCAAAGGACCATGATTATCTTTTGGAGAAATGTCCAAATTGTTGAAGAAAATGTAACTAGGTTCGGTCTTCATAATGACATGTAATTATGACTAAATGATGTAATAAAAAGAACAAAATTATTATTGTAAACTTGCTTCATGGGTTTCGTGAGCAAATGATTTTAGAATAATAGGATTTGTCATTTAGAGTCTAGAATTATGTCATGTATGAAGAGCTCTTCTTGAGCCTATGTTTAATGTATACAAGTCTATAGAAATGTCTAGAAGCCCTCCAAAGACAAGCACAATCCCTCTTGAAGAAGTCAGCTTGCAAATTGAATTAAAGGAAGATCATGTCAGCTTGCATCAATAGACACATATCTTGACACTGTCATGTCCGCTTAATATGTGGGTCGAACTACTATAAATACCCAACTAGGGTCTTTGCAAAAGGACAGTGCAGAACTTGGATTTATCTGATGTTTCGGAGGGCAGTCACACGAAGGGTTTTGTATGCCACAGTGAGGTAATTTCAGAAGTTTGCCCATGGTGCAGTATGTGGATATCTCTGTATTTTTCAGATGAGTTATCTTTGTATTTTTCGAATGAGTAACACTATCTCAGCATACATTCTAAATGCAGTTACAGTCTCGGTGATCACTGTCTTGACATACCTTCTAGACGCAGTCACAGTCTTCACATATTTGTGATGAAGAGGATCTCGGCGATCCTACAGTGATATACCCTGTCTCGGCATACATTCTAGACGCAGTCATGATCTCGGCATGGATGTAATTATGGTCTCGGAATAGATACAGTCATGATCTTGATGGAGACATAGTTCCTAGGTCATGATCTTGATAAAAATCTTGGTTCAACTCTCATATATGTATATATACATATCACTGTATAGGGATCTCGTTGTTATGGTGAAGATCTCGGTGAAGGTACAACAATGGTGCAGTAGTAATGATCTCGATGGTGCAGTAGTGATGGTCTCAGTGTTGTAATAGTGATGACTTCAATAGTAGTGATTATGATCTCAGCAATATTAGAGAAGAAGGATTGGTGTCTTGATCTTGGAGTGGCTAAATAGGTCAAGGGTCATGGTCTTGGTATTCGTCAATTGGAATCTCTATAAGAAGAATTTGTGCGGGTTTTTCTCTCAAAGAGTGAGAGGTTTTGACCCTGGCAGAAAGCCAACATCTTGTGTTCTTGTCTCTTTTTGTCTTGGTAACTATTTGATGAAGTAAAAAAACACACTCTAATAAGAACAAGAGAATCTTCTTCAACATGGTATCAGAGCTAAGGTGTTGAAGTCAAAGGAAGGGCAGCAAAGAGACATTGAAGGATCAAGTTTCAAGAAAGGCATCAAAGCAAGTTGAAGGTTATCAAAGAAAAGGATCAAGATCTACATTGAAGAATAAAACCCTGATTTTGATCAAACCCTAGATCGAAGAAGCATTCTACAACAGCAAGAGCTTTTGTTTCCGTAGTCATCATCGAAAGGCCACCAAGACCCTCATCAAGTTATCTACAAAGCAAGGTAGCTCAAAGGACCTTAAAAATGAAGATCACATAATCTTGGACAAAGTCGAAACCCTAGAAGTAGTTCTGATCTACACTACAAAAGAAGGCAAAGCATATTGAAGGCGAGAAGGCATTGTCATCATCTTGAAGGTTATAAAACAAGCAAGGATCATCTCCTTGCCCTAGAAGAAGATCTTCCAAGGAAGCAACAAATCACCCTCATCAAAAGGAGTAACCTTTTGAAGAAAGGCTTTTTCATTTGAAAGAAGATCATCTGAAAGGAAGCTCTAATACATCTTCTTCAACCATCATCAAAGTAATCAGGTAGAAGAGTTCATCTTCACTTGTCAAGTAAGTATCTTTCATTCTGTAATCAAGTTTGGTTAAATGACTTTGTGTTTGCAAGGAGATCTATAAATTGGTTGGGTCATTGAAATTCCTTGCATAAGAAAAGAGGATAGATATTGTCCCCGAAAGAGAAGTCATTGATATCTATGGAAAAGCCTTTGAAGGTCAAGCATTGTTTGAATGCATGAGAAAGGATCAAGGGACTCATAGGATTCTGTTGAAATTAGTCAAAGGTCCTCTAATCCCTATGTAGCAGAAGAAGATACATCAAAGAGATATATGAAATGCTAGAATATATATTCTCTGGAAATGCAGAAAAGGTCATATCTTTTAGACCTGATCTACACAAAAGTAAAGGTATCAAAGAATGAAGGGATATCTTCACAAGATCTCAATTGGGAGAACTATGGCAGATGATAAGAAGATAATGTTGTTTTTAAATACATTAACTGATCAGAAAGATAACAAGTGCCCTTGGGACAAGAAAGTTACCTCATTTAACAACTTGTGGTATCTATGCAAGATAGAAAAAGGACAAGTTGTGGACAAAAGTGTTAAAGGGAAGTTTCGTCCAATGTGGAAAAAGTCGAAGTCGGGATTAAATCGGCAAGGGTCCAAAAGTTGAAAAAGTCGTTAAAGTCGAGAGTTTTTCGAAAAAGTCGTTAAAGTTAAAAAAAAATACAAAAATATTCATTTTTTTTAAATCCGGACTTTTTCAATAAAATCCCGATTTTTTCAAACAAAAAAAAAAAATCATTTAAAAAATACCACGATTTTTTGGAAAAAGTCCCGATTTAATCCCGACTTTTTCGATTTAATCCCGACTTTTTCGACTGGGAAAAAATCGGCAAAAAATCGGCCGATTTAATCGGCCAACCAAAAAAATCGAAAAATCGAGATTTAATCCCGATTTTTTCCCTACTTTTTCCACACTGGTTTCGTCCTCAAGCAAGACATAACAGTATAGCTAAGATTCAACGCTATGGAAAGAAAGCTCATATCACCAAAAATATGGAGGTCGTTGAAAAGGACCAAGGAAAGAGGGAGTAACAGATCTCTACTATGTTTGAGATGGTCTCCTTCACAAAAGGGTCTTATCATAAGCTCCTAAATCTTTTGTTATAGATATACCATGATGAATAATAAGATACATTGTGGCATCATGGAAGCATTAGAAACAAGAGCTTGTGACATCACCATGGGAATCATGAAGGACAGAAGGAACAAAATCCATGGCAGTCAAACATGAAGGATATAGCTCTTGGGAACCTCATTGGACATTGAAAGAAAGGATGAAGTCATCCAGGACAAGGCTCATCATGCATTATGTCAAAAAGGAAACATCTACCAGATGGGCATATGCAAGATTCTCTGATGGAATCCTCATCAGAGGGTTCAATAACCTAGAGAGGAAGCAAGTGTTTCATCAAGAACTCCAACTTGTGGAATTCATGGATGATGGTATGATGACATAAGAGATGAAGCAGATCAAGGGGTCGAAGACACTTCAATCAAGGAAGCTATTGACAGAGGCATCGATGACCTAAAAATAAAATGACATATGTGTTGATTTGGGGTAGCATCGGATGTGCTCTAGCCATGAAAATTGTTGGAGAGGCTAAAGCACATGAGATCTCCAAGACTCATAAATGGTTTGGGGAAATTCCACCTGGTTAGAGAGATATTAAAATAATTAATATTTTTAATGGAGATCCTAAGTCTAAACTTAGGAAAATTAAAATATTAATTGGCATTAATATAAAACTGGGGGAGAATGTTCTAAATGACATGGATCAAGCCAAATCTAATCTTAGTCGTTGATTAGAGATTTAATTTCAGCCGTTAAAAACTCCACAAAAAAAGTATAAGAGGAGGCTTGAGGGTCAGTTGGAGACACACCAAGATAGATCAGTCAGTTCGATTTTCTGGAGCAGGGTTTGCTAAGAAAAATCGAACAAGTGATCAGAGATGCAGCGAGGGGCAGTAAGTGCATAGCAAAGAAGCAGAGATAGTGTCGAGGTATCAGCGCTGAGGTAGAGGAGGCTACGTAGAGCCAGCAGGAGCCACGCGGAGGGCCAGAGTGACTGCGCAGCAGCTAGCAGGGCCTACATGGGTGACACAGAAGGCCAAAAAGCCAGTGCAAAGCAACAAAAGGCTAACACAGGTGGCTTCTGAGTGACACAGGGGGCTTGAGAGTTGACGCAGAGCTTCAGAGAAACGTCAGAGAGAATTTTGTGGAGCAAACTTGTTGAATATCTACTTCCGAAGAGAGGTATTACTGTCGAATAGATTTCTTTGTTGGGTGAGTCAGTTTGGCACCCTAGTTGTACTCAAGAAATCTTCTTAATAATAAAACCCTTAGAACTACTGCACCGGTTTTCCCATGTTGGGTTTTTCCGAGGACGATTGTCCAAAAATAACGGTGTCCCTTGTGTGTTTGTCTGTTATTTCAGTTGATGATCTGTAGATGGTTGAGACTGCATTTGTGTTTATTTCAATATCTATATTTATAAATAACTTGTTAATGGAATAAACAAGTAGGAGAAATTAAACTAGAAAATGCAGTAGGGATTTCTAACATGTTAGGCATAGAAATTTCAACAGTATGTATGCTTGTGTTTAATATTATAAAGTCGTGTCATATGGTTGCACGTAACATGGATCACTACTTCTATCTTGAGAAGCATGATCAAGGGAAAAGGATCTCGTCCTCTAAAAGGATGCAGGAAGGCATAAGTCGCACTAGATGAAATCAACATAATATGTCCTCATATGAAGTATGAGGTGGTTGACTACAATTACGGAACTCTGATTGGAAGAGCCTGGGAATGGAATGTGTAAGGAAGGAAGAGATTGTGAGATATGCAACCATGATGAAGGCAATCAACATCCCAAAGACCAAGAAGATTTGACTAGGAAATCTCCCAGAAAGATATGAAGACTTTGATGGAAGTCTGAAAAAGATGGAGACCCTTGACAATGGATATCTTTGGGAGATGTGTCAACATGTATGCAGGATGTTGATACCTACAGGAAGATGTCATGATGAAGAGCCATCTCGTAAGGTACTATTTGACTTAATGTTATGTTTTGATTTCTTGAATAATATCTGGATGAGTTCAACAGGGCTATTGGAACAAGAGTTGTAAGTGTAAGTACAACTAGCATTCATGTGGTGGATGGAAATTCTTGAAAGAAGCATGATAAGGAAGAAGTAGCCATATGAAGAAGGTTCCAAATATGTACCAAGAAGGCCACTTTCCATGAAGAAAGGAATGACATGATGAACCAAGGAGTAAAGTGATTGATGGCTAATGCCCTACAAAGTAGCTCAACTGAATTTCATGACATCAAGGAAAGAAATTGATCAAGCAGTTGAAGGACCCACGGAGAAGAAGTTGTTGATGAAAAGAGAGTCCCCAATTGAGAGGGAGCTCTAACAATTCACTAATTACGAGGGAGATTGGGCAAGTCCCTGATCAGAGGGAGCTTGGGTACATTCCTTTATAGGAATGGGCATATCTTCCCTAGTTGAGAGGGAGAGATAAACACAACATTCTTGTCTTCACTTGGGAAGAAAGAATGGAGGGTTGGGTAATCATCTGGCATACAATGCTCTTTGAGGATCTGTAGCGCATCCAAGATAAGAGTAGGCAAGAGGACCAATATTCTTTGAGGGTTGGGAACCCACGATAAGAATAGTCCTAAAAGGTCATACGCGGTGAATACCCAAGTGGGTATGTACCTTGAGAGACAATGATGAAGGTGTCTATAGTCATTGGTCTCGCCAACATTGTGCTCTGATTTGATGAGAGATAGAGCTGTCAGTCAAGGCCTTGCTGTGGAAACAATGTTGGTTACTATGATGCTATACAAATGGGTTACCAATCAGATTCATCTTATGAGAAATTCTTCAGATTGAGAATGACCAAGTACCATTATGAATACCTCCCTAGTTGAGAGGGAGTGTTGAAGAAAGTGTAACTAGGTTCGGTCTTCATAATGACATGTAATTATGACTGATATAAATGATGTAATAAAGAGAACAAAATTATTATTGTAAACTTGCTTCATGGGTTTCATCAGCGATTGATTTTAGAATAATAGGATTTGTCATTTAGAGTCTAGAATTAATGTCATGTATGAAGAGCTCTTATTGAGCCTATGTTTAATGTATACAAGTCTATAGAAATTTCTATAAGCCCTCCAAAGACAAGCATAATCCCTCTTGAAGAAGTCGGCTTGCAAATTGAATTAAAGGAAGATCACGCTGGCTTGCATCAATAGACACATCTCTTAACACTGTCATGTCCACTTAATATGTGGGTCGAACTACTATAAATACTTAGCTAGGGTATTCACAAAAGGATAGTGCAGAACACAGATTCATCTGATGTTTCGGAGGGCATTCATAGGAAGGGTTTCATACGCCACAGTGAGGTAATTTCGGAAGTCTGTCCATGGTGCAGTATGTGGATATATCTGTATTTTTCAGATGGGTTACCTTTGTATTTTTTGGATGAGTACCATTGTCTCAGCATACATTCTAAACATAGTTACAGTCTCGGTGATCACTATCTTGACATACCTTCTAGACGCAGTCACAGTCTTCGCATATTTGTTATGAAGAGGATCTCGGTGATCCTATAATGATACACCCTATCTCGACATACATTCTAGACGCAGTCATGATCTCGACATGGATATAATTATGTTCTCAGAATAGATATAGTCATGATCTCAGCATAGATATAATTATGGTCTCGAAATAGATATAGTCATGATCTTGATGGAGACAAAGTTACTAGGTCATGATCTTGATAAAGATCTCGGTGCATCTCTCATCCAAAGAATCAAAAAGTTGAACACCATTTGATAAAATGGGAAACTTTAGAATTCCCAAAACATTGGACTGTTAATCATCCCAGGCCTCAACTTCCAATGAATATTACTTCCGCCAATATTACAGAAAATGCTTCTTGTGCAGTCATATCTTTTCCACGAAGATCAACCATCGATCGTCAAGGAATAGAAGCTGCCTGCAAAATGTCAAAATATTATAGAGATCCCTCTACTGTAGATACTGCTTGTTCATCATCCTCTTCCTGTCGTCACTCACAGCTTTTTGAACTCGCCCAACTTGTAAATTTTTCATCTCTAGAAGTAAAGTGTCCTGAATGTACAAACATCATCAATCTTTTGAGTTTAGCAGAACAAAATATCCATCTGCATCATAATCCCAGAACTGGCACTGCTCCTCCCTCCACTTCTATCAGTTCATGCCCAAATCCTAAATGTTCAGACATACCTTTTCCACATGAGTCTGAGCCAGATACTGATCATGTCCTCATGATACATTCAATAGAAGAAGAATATCCCAGGCTTACACAAATGATCTGTCTGATGAGACCTGCAAAGCCTAGATATGGATTGGGAAAACTAGAAATGTCAGAACTGATTCCTGAGTGTCGATTCAAACAGATCCCCTCTGACTACAAGAAACCAGCAGTCATGGAGATGCATAAATTCTTTGCACTCATGGATGGATGTCCAAAATCACAGATCAGTGCACAGTGGATGAAAGAAATGTTAAATTGGGATTTACTCACAAATCCCCAGGCAGATGAATTTGACAAAGGATACACCCCAAATCAAAAAAGAAAAATGGCTATAGATTGGAAAAGATATATGGAGAATACCAATGAATGGATATCTTTCTATTCTTGGAAAGATAAAATAGCTCCTATAAATGTTCTGACTGGTAGCTCTTCCAGCAATGTTCCTGATAAACATGGGTGGACTGCACTTGATGGCTCCATAGTGGAAACTTCCACTACTTTTCCCCCATATAAAGGAATAATTTTAGGAGAAAAATCCAATGCAGCCAAAGCCATTCCTCTTGTCCAGAAAGATGACAACGCCTTAGGAATCGATGGAAGGATTCAAAAGGCCAGTGAACAGATAAATTGGACAAACACTGCTCTAAAAGGTCTGGAAATGAACATTGCAAAATCAGATGAAGTAAAGAAACAGATTGATATTGTACAGTCCTCTTTTAATAGTGTAAATTCTTGTTTAAATAGCATTCAGTTTGATTCCAGCATGACTCGATCATACACCAAAGAGTCATTGACAAAGATTGAAGAATTGGGAGAAAGTCTAGTTGGTCACATTGACATAACTAAGACAATCCTCACTGGCTTAAATGAAAAGTTTAATAAGATGCAGATCACAAAAGTAGAAAAGCCAGTCCCCAATTCATTTTTGGTTAAAAGAAATATCCAGATTGAACATACAATGAAAAATGTTGAAAAATTTCCTTTGTTGTTTCCCAAAGAAACCAAAGAAGAAGGATCTGAAAAGATCACAATAGCTTCTTTATTCGAAGAACCAGAAGCTCAAATCCTCCCGATTTATGAGCCTCTTGAGCATAGACAGCCCCTTGAGCATAGATATAACAGATACTCTGCACCTGATATAGAAGGAAAAGGGAAAATGCCAGAAGCACATACTTTTTTCCCTGATTCTCATAGAGAATGGAATATAGACAACATGAGTGTAGGCCAAATACGTCAAATGATTGACATCATGTATACAGAATACAAACTCATGTGTTTACGAGGAAAATCAGAAGTAGATGCTTGTAAAACTATCATTCAGTGTGTTGTCGCACGGATTGACACGACAACGCTCAGACCGGGGGCTGTCACTCCGATCCCCGATCCCTCCGTTTAAGCCTGTCTCCCGCGGCTAAGGGGGGTAGACCCTGTGAGATAATGAAGACCAACTGGCAAACAGTTGGTTGGGAGACACGAGACACGATAAGATAAGCACAAGATGAATTTGATTTTAGCAAACCAGTGCCTTAAGAGATTGTTATTAAATCGATTACTTGTTAGATGATTATAGAAACATGAAATGTGAACAGCAATCATTTGTCATCAGCTAGATCACAGTGCTCTTTGAATGACCCAAATGATATCCAGCAACTAAAGATTTAAAAAGGATGAATGCTTCAAACCACCACGAGTTATAAACCATTAACTAGATATCATATTCGTATCTCGACTTGAAACTTCAGATCTCAGCGTGAAAGATATAACATGAAAACAACTGAAATCTGGCAACAAAAATAATTTTCCCACAAAAATTTTTATACCCTTTCAGACAAAGATTAAACTTAAAACAAAATTTGAAATTTAATCTAAAACCCTAAAGGAAAAATATTTTATTTAAATTTTTCATTTTATATTTTTCATGATGAAGACAAATGCTTTCAAATGAAAGAATA